>JADRCC010561323.1:1031-16338 GCA_019843855.1 Hylomyscus alleni
AAAAACAGAAACACTATATGACCAAACTGCCTCTGTCTCTTCTGTCTCTCTGTCTGTCTCTGTCTGTCTGTCTGTCTGTCTGTCTGTCTCTCTCTCTCTCTCTCTCCATATATATATGTATATGTATGTGTGTGTGTATGTATGTTGCACAGATACTCAACAACTATGTCAACTGCACGTCCATAGTCTCAGTGTTCAAAATGTAGAATCAACTTAATTGTCCATCAATGGATGAATGGATTGATAAAATGCAGTATACACACACTCAGATAATATTCTCCCACAAATGAGAAAAAGCACTATTATTTGCCTCAATATACGTGAGCACGGAGAACACTGTGATAAGTGACATAACTGGGGCACGAGGAGGTAGATGCTTTGTGACCTCACTAATATATTGAGGCTAAAAAACTGGGTATAATAGAAGCAGAGTAGAATGTTGGGAATCCAAGTGAGAAGGACAAATAGATAGGTTGGTTAATAGTAGAACACTACAGCTAGATTACTGCAATAAATTCTAGTGTTTAATAGCAGAATAAAGTGACGTTAGTTAACAGTAATTTGTGTTTCAAAATAGCACCATGAGAGGACATTGAATGTTCTTACCACAAGAAAGAACATAAATCTTTGAGGTAATGAATATGCTAATTAGCCCTATTTCATCATTAGGTATTATGTCTGTATATTGAAATTCCACATTGTAACCCATATATTTATTATGTGTCAAGTGAAAATTAAAAATTAAAAAATATTGGATTTAACTAGAGAAAGAGATGATTACATATTTTCAAAACATATTATATATTTCAAAATTAAAAATTTAAGGCTTGTTTGTACCTACCTTGCATCAAGCACTGAGCTTATACTTGTTTATATTAGATCTCATAAACATAATGATAACAATGGAAACCATGTATCTTAATTGCCATTTTTGAAATGAGGGAACTAAATATCAGGTTTAGCAGTGTTCTGTCAATGACATCTTGAAAACATGCATTAGGTTTCTGTGTCAAATCCAGTGACTCTAACGCATCTGTTGATACCAATCAAATTATGTATTTAAATCATTGTCTTTGAGAACTTATATTCTTATATCTGTTCTGTGGAGACAAGATCATCTGGATTTCCCAAATATTAGTGTTTTATAAAGGTTTGGTAAGCTTTATCGAGAAGATAGTGGAGAACCTAGACCACCACCCAAAAGCTCCACTGTTGATTCCATTAGGCTGGTGTGAGAAATCACCTGGAGGTGGATCAATGCGAGGTTGCTATACTACACACCAGTCCAACAGACACACGTGTGGGAAGGCGCTAAGAAGTTACAACTCCAGTAAGAAGGGCACAGTGCTGCCTCTGAAGACATGAGCAGGTTACTAAGAAGGGATCGGATACTATCCAGACACATCCCAACCTTGCCTGGAGAAAATAGCCTCTAATCAGTTCAGTGAGTCATTTTCTTCCACTTTGTGGATACGCATAGTATCATAAGGGAAAAAAAGCTTGGCTTCATTGCTTAACTCTATGCAAGGATTCCATTGGGAGAAAAATGGAAAGCACTTACAGAATCGAGGCTTTGCATGAACATGATGGAGTCCCTGGCAGTCTGAGATTTGTTTGGGATAAATGTACACTTGGGTTCCTGAAGTCCTGTCTTTGAATCTCGCCGGCATCTCCGCACCACACAGCTACCTTCCTGACACTCATGGACCACATTGGTGCCAGTGATGTTGGTGGAACACCTATGATGAAAGAATTGGATTACCTTGGTGGTGCTAGCTGTTGGACCCAAGGGCTGCACGTGCTAGGTGAGCTCTCTATCACAAAGCTACACCTTCAGACCCAGTTTGGAAGCTTCCCTCCCTCTCTCCTGTCCTGAAATCTTTTACTCAGTGACAACGCCTCTTGGTCATGCACCAAATATTTCATTTTGACTATAGTAGGCACAATGTTTATCTCTACATAACCTTGGTTTTAGGAAAACAACAACAACAACATCCAAACGACCTCCCCCTAAATCCCTATATTTTCAGTGTATGGTTTTAAACATCCATTGGCTTCCTAATATGATCAATAAATCTGTTTTCTCTGTGGGCTAAAGATAATTTGATAAATATCAATCTTACATGGATGCTATAAAGACTAAATTAGGTAAGAGTTGCAGAGGAATTGGATTTTTAGTGAGGAGAGGAAAATCAAAATATGTTTAAAATCCTCTTAAATTTCCATGTATAAATTACATGGTTGTAAATGTGTAGTAATTTGCAGCTTACATTTTTATAACAAGTGAGCTAGGCTAAGTGAAGAGTTGGAAAAATTTATTCATCAAACCATTGGGCTTCATGGCAAAGATAGTTCCTAAATCCATGTCAGAGAAAGGGAGCGTGGGGAAGAATCCTTTTTCAAAGGGTTCTCTCTCTCTCTCTCTCTCTCTCTGTCTCTCTCTCTCTGTCTCTCTCTCTCCGTGTGTGTGTGTGTGTGTGTGTGTGTATACATATATCTTCTTACTCATACTTCACGACATTAGTTCATTTCACAAATTTGTTAGTATTATAAGGATAACAGAGATTGCAATGTCTTTTCAAAAGAGGTAGCGCAACAGTTGATCTCAAAGCTTAACTTATACATGATAAGACTTGAAGTTTCTGGGTGCAGACCAGGAGCTCAGTGGGGTTTAGGAGCTTTTTTAACTAATATATATCTTTGTATGATGGACTGTAAGGAAACTCATTCATGTTTTTAGTACTGTAAATATTTATGGCTTGATAATTGTCTGTTTAGTTTTGACTTTATTTAGAGAATTACAAAAACTAAATTAAACTAAACTAAACTAAAAACTAACTAACTAACTAACTACTAAAATCCACAGTCTTCAAGGATCTTAAACTCTATTGGTAGAAAACAAAACAAAAACAAGCTGGTTAGTAGAAATGTGAGAGAGGCCCACACATGCTCTCTGGGACTCTCTTCAGAGAAGCTAACTATTCATAGGGCATCTAACCACAAATGGGAGGAGTAGAAAGATCAGGAGGAGAAATAAATAAAGGTTAAATAGGCCTGGTCTCGGAAAGGGATGGTTTTGTGATGTGAAGATGGGAGTTGGAGGCCCATGTTACTCTCAGCTGAGCCTGTGTGCACGAGTCCAGGCAGCTCTGCAGACCACACACTGCAGAGGGGGCAGGAGTAGATATGTCTCCAGCACTCTCTTTCATCAAATTGACATTCTCTCACAGAATTATTTCCTCAAGACACCGATTCCTATAGCTCTCAATACTTGAAAACAATTTTCTAAGTGTTTTCTACTTTCAATTTAAAAGCCGGATTAAGCATCCTACCAGTTCACACATAGGGCTTGAGTAGATCAACCCCCAGATTGTCCTCAAACCACCCAATACAGAGAGCTGAAGAGACATAAATAAGAAGTTGTAGAATCAAATAGTTCACAGTGATACCTTGTTGCTTCGACAACGTTCTTTCCAGACATGTAGAAAGGTCGGTCCATATTATACTCATCAAATACTCCCCACCGGAGATGGGCCCACTCATGGACAAAGACTCTGCCTGAGAGAGAAGATTGTCACATATAAATCTTGTTAAAACTATTTAATATGGATTCCTTCTATTTAAATTTCTTGCTCATCTGTTAGCGTGAGCTAGAGAACTTTAGAAATCAATGTTTTTCACTAGTTCATAAATTAGTTCATCATGTGGCTCCTTTAACTATTAAATCTGTCTACATATTAACATAACAGATTGGTTTAAATTAGCATATTTTCAAAAATTAGCATATCTCTAAATGAAGGCATTACTTAATGCTTACTTTTCTAAGTTTTAGAAATCCTCATTAATAGTAGTGGTTTGCTTTTCCTCAGTGGAAATAAGAAGTATAAAATAGTTGTTTCTACCTCGGGGTCCGTAGGTACGCAAGTTATCACTGAGCAGGAAGTTTGGAGTGAAATGTATGTACTGTCCTCTGTCCCCACACTGTCCGTATTGAAGCGTGTAGGGATCATCTCCATATTTCAGATTAGGATCAGCAACTATGACGTCTGCCTGAAGAGCAGAACAGCAAACCCAGTCAGATTCCAGGACATTAGAATCAAGAGATTTTACAAACAAGGACTGTCTCACTTAACTGATAAAGTTACTAGTTTCTAGTTACTAGTTTCATTCCCGACAGGGTTAGCATTCACCAAGAGGTACAAGCATTCATCTGTAAAAGGGACAGGAAGCAGTTTAGGAGATAGATGTGTCACCTACTTGGTCATATGATTCTTGTTTCGGTGTTAAGAACTCAGTTTTTGACTTCCAGGTTATGGGAACCAAAATGCTTACATTCCTGAAATAAAATCTTCTTTTGGTGGCTTCAAACAGGTAAGTGGAGGCTTGAGTTACCATTTCCTGACAAAAGGAAAAGCACATCGTGGTAATAATGTTACAACGTCGCACAAACAAAATTAGCATTAAAGTATGTACATAAACTAGACGCAAATCAAAGCTCCTTTTCGTTAAACAGAATAATTTTACAAAGTCTCAAGTCTTTATGTTTTTTTTTTTTCACTTGCCCAAATTCATGCCTGTTTTTATCTGTACCCTCTTGTAATCACGAGTATAGGCTGGACATGGGAATAAAGATGTTGGGTCAGTTATAAAGGTGATTAGGATTGGAAGTCTGTGGGAGATACTCAGAAAATGAGATGGAGGGGTAAGAGCCTAAATCAACACAGTCAGCACCCTGGCCTACAGTGGAATGGTTGACCAGGGGCATCATGGCCAATGTCCCTGGCTCCTAGGGCTGATGAGGACAACAGATCTGTACTACACTGAGAAATCTCTTCTGGGCACGCAAAAACTGTAGAACTCTTGCTGCAGCTTGGTGTGCCAATGAATGATTAAGTCGGAAGCTCGTTTATCTCCTCCTGATGCTGCATCTCTTGGCCTGGGTAAGGTTCTAAAGGTCCTTGGAAAAGGTGAGCGAGTTGAATGCTGTCAGTCAGAATGGCTGCACTCCCTCTTTTGTGCAGCTCTGACAAACAAGCATGAGATCTCTTCTGTGCTGTTAGAAGGAGGAGCAGATCCAGATGTAGCCAGCATTATGAGGAACAGCAGGGAGTCCAAAGCACCGCCAGCTGCAGAGCACGAGTGGAGATAATAGACGCTTTTGTGCACTAGAAAGCATCCCTGAATGCCCAAGGCACACTCAGCCTGTGCGGAAGACAAAGTGGAAGAAGCAGGGTTGCTGGAGACCCAAGGAGGAAGTACACTCCCGCAAGTGGACAGAGGTGGCTTGGGTCAGGGCTCAGAGAATGGAGGGAAGCTAAGCTACTTGGACTTGTTCTTTACATGTTTTTTTTTTTTTTTAAATTTATAATTCTTTATTTGCTTATACATCATACAAATTTTTTACTAGATATTTTCTTTATCTACATTTCAAATGTTATCCCCATTCCTGGTTTGCCTTCCAAAAACCCCCTATTCCCCCGTGCTCACCCACCCACCTACTCCCGCTTCCTGGAACTGGCCCCTGGCATTCCCCTACACTGGGGCATAGAGCCTTCGCAGGACCAAGGGCCTCTTCTTCCATTGATGACCGACTAGGCCACCCTCTGCTACCTATGCAGCTGGAGCCATGGTACCACCATGTGTACTCTTTAGTTGGTGGTTTAGTCCCTGGGAGCTCTGAGGGTACTAGTTAGTTCACATTGCTGTTCTTCCTATGGAGCTGCAAGTCCCTTCAGCTCCTTGGGTCCTTTCTCTAGCTCCTTCATTGGGGACCCTGTGCTCAGTCTAATGGATGGCTGTGAGCTTCCACTTCTGTATTTGTCAGGCACTGGCAGAACCTCTCAGGAGACAGCTATATCATGCTCCTGTCAGCCAGTACTTGTTGGCATCCACAATAGTGTCTGGGTTTATAAGGGATGGATCCCGAGGTGGGGCAGTCTCTGGCTTGTCCTTCCTTCAGTCTCTGCTCCACACTTTGTCTCTGTAACTCCTTCCATGGATATTTTGTTCTCTTACCTTACCTAGTTAATAAATTAACAACAGTTTGAACTGTTAACATAGATTTTCATGTATAATAAAAATATAAAGCAAAGCAGATTCCCATTTTAATTGTAGATAATACTGCAGTCATGATGAAGACAGTCATAGTGCCCTTTGGGAGGGTAAAACGATGTGCATGTATGTAACTGTATGTAAGTGTGTTTTTGTGTGTGTGAGTGTGTAACTGTGTGTGCGTGTGCAACTCTGCATGTGAGTGTGTGACTGTGTGTGTGTGTGACTGTGTGTATGAGTGTGTAACTGTGTGTGTGAGTGTGTAACTGTGAGTGAGTGTGTGTATGAGTGTTTGACTGTGTGTGTGAGTGTGTAACTGTGAGAGTTCAGATACTCAGGCAACAGAATTATGGACCTGAAAATACTCAGGTAATTAACCCCTTCTTACCTTTATGCTTGGGATGAGCCTTTCATCCTCTGGCACACTGGGGTTAATTGCAATGACCACACCCTCGTATCCATTGTTGTTGAGATGAACCATGGAGCCTTTCACGGCCTGCAGGAGATGCAGGGTGAGGAACAGAAGGACCTTCAGATCTGGCAGCATGTTTATACGTGCTTCAGTGAGAAGTGGTGGCACAGAGGGTATTTATGTGTGTGCTTTGCTCGGAAATTTGCATCAAGTCCAGAATATTTGCATATATGTGTAGGGTGAACTCCCCATATGTCTTGGTGACCTTCCTTATTGCTTTCATTGTAGACTTAACGGTTAAATGTCAGTGGGGATTAAGGTAAACACATTGATCATTCTTTCTAAGGCACCCAGTATTTACTGAAGTGAGCTATCCTTTCGGATTGTTTGTGAAGTCACCCTCATAGTTGTGGGTATTTGCCATTGCCACTGTCTTCACCACCACCATCATCATCATCATAAGGATACAGCCCCACATGGCTAAGTTTTCAGGGTCTGCTTATAGGGTGAGGTTAGCAACTGATTAAAGAAAAGCAATAGGAAAGAGCAGATGAAAAGGCTTGTGTTAAAAAGCAAACAAGGAACAGGGCTGGAGTGGGCGTGGGTATGGCAGAGATTTATGACTTTATGTTCCTTCTAGAGAGGACTGTTAGAATTACAATGCTTCTAAACAGGCCTTGGATCACGGGGGATTTTCTTTTGTTATCTTTCCTGATAAGTCCCAGTTTGTTTCGGCTTTCTAGTGTTCCACATCCTCTTGTTACTTGAGAACTTAATATACTTCACCTGAGATTTCATTTTTTTTTTTGAATTGAATAAAGTGCTCTATAGCTTGAGTTGGTTGTACTGTGTCATTATGAGTTGGCTTGGGAACCAGCTGAATGTGAGCCTGACTCCTTCTTGTCCTGGTCACTTAAAAGTCACATATTTCTCTGTTAGGGTTGTGTGACTTTTTTTTTTTTTTTAAAGCTTTGTCTTTTGTAAAATATCTGAATTGTTATGAGATGTCGGAACTGCTAAATGAACTAATCCATGGAAAAGACTTCATGCAAGTGTCTGGAACTCCTAATGAAGAGTCAGTAAATAGCATCTGTTATACATTAAAGGCTATTTTGCTAATCAGACGAGTCTGCCTGAGACAGAGGAAGACCTGTGGTGTCAGAGTAACGACTGTAGCTTCTTGGAAAGCATTTATCTTTAACTGTTGGCACGATCTTACCCTTGCTAGTCCAGAAAGATGCTCTATAAAATTCTTCTTAAACAAATATTTTTCTTTTCGTTGGATTTGCTTGAAGCGCTGTTATATGTACTATCGGAACTGCTTTTACTATTCTGGCATACATGAAATCTTTTTCTTTACTAGATTGTAAATTGGGTCAGAGGTGAGAGATTTTTGTTTCTTTCTGTCTCTCAGTCTCAATTATCTTAGTATCTGTAAAAGGAATTTTGTTAAGGTTAATTAATCAATATCTAAAACTGGGTGTAGTGGCTACCATGTCTGCTTTACACACTATGACCATGTTGTAAGCAAGCAAACAAATAAATTGATAAAGGAAAAGATTCACTAAACACAATATCATACTATTCTGGCACATAGTAGACCTCAGCAAATTAATGTTCATTCCTTGATTTTCCTTATTTTTTAATTCCTGTGAAAAAATTGAGTGCTTCATGTTTATCACCCAGTGCTCTGTCATCAGGTACAGAAATGAGAAAACTCTGGCATTGTCTCCAAAGAACTCAGAACCTTGTCACATGGGTTAGATTGGACCAGTAAGGGATTCAAACACAAGACAGAGGGAAAGACGCTGCTTAGCACAAGGAAGCAACATGGGAATGGCTTCTCTCAGTAAAGGGAATCATAAAAGTACTTGGGGTTGGTCATTCTTTCCAAAATGGAAGCATGAAGAAACTGAGTCACTTGGGTTACAGTTTCAGAAAGGGGCACCTTTGAGTTTTAATCTTGAGCCTTTTGCCTAAAGTCTATAGTTTGAAATAATATGAGGCATAAGCTATTTTAAAAAAAAGGATGACTAGAAAGGAAGTCATCTTAAACTTATTTTGAGAGTTTCCTTGTTTGTGTTATAAACAGTGTTGTCAGTAGAAGGATCAAGGGACTGTGGAATGCTATTCTTGACTTTGTACAGGACCAAATAACTTCTACTGCTATCTACTGTCATCTATAGGATCAAATGTTGATCCTTAAAAATTTAAGTTTAGGATTCTTTCCGTACTTAATTACTCATTTTTGAAAAACTCAAGGCAGAAAATCTTTCCATGCCATTTTCAACTGGATTTGAAATCAAAGTGGACAATAGAGATATTATTATCAGAAAATTCTAGAACCACCATTTCTCTATGTCTTTAACTGGTCTTTATTAAAATGATTTCTGTGTTTTCCTCCTGGCTCTTCCTTAAAGATTGAAAGTGATTGAAAGGGTCTAAGTATTAGTAACAGTAAACTAGGCTTTAAAGACTGTACCCACCTCCATCCCTCTCCTCCTTTCCTTTATCCCTCCTTCCCTCTCTCTCCTCCTCTCTTCCTCCCTCCCTTACCCTTATTAATTCTTTCGTGACAAGGCCTCCTATAGCCTAGGTTGATCTCTAACATGCTATATATCCCAGGCTATCTGGCTCCTCCCAAGGGGCAGAATTACAGGTGTGCACACCTGGCCCCTCTATCTTTCAAAGAGGCAATAAAGATGATTAAAAGTCAATGCCAGTCTTTGTAATATGAGATCTGGTGTTTGTGATGTGAAGTCTAAAGAAGGAGATTTGACTATCTCAGCCGTGGGTATGGCACACAGACTCAGACCTTGTGACACAAACCTGGGCGACACACCCACAGGTGCTCCAACACCATTGTTCTCAGACACCATAGTCAACCCACCTTCTGGTTGAGCTGGAAATCACTTTTTCCACAGCTATGAAACCCAAGACTGAGTTTGGCATCTTGGTTTCCGTGCAGATAGCCCCTGAAGCCTGTGGATTACCTTTTCCTCCTTTGCTATTTCTCTCATGTCACCATGGTTGTTAGGGCACTATTTATTATTACTGTTATTATTATTACTATTAATTTTTATTGTCAATTGTCACAAACTCAAGAATATACTTTAATATTTATTAATCTACTTAATAATGAATAATTCAATTTAATGGACACTTACAGTTCAGCAGATACACTTCCACACAAGGTCATACAACAGTGTTGAGTTATGGTCTTTGTCTTCTTCAAGTACTTATGATCGTGTATGGGGCTCAAACCTAGGTCCTCATGTCTGTTAGGCAAACTCCTCACTGACTAGACTATCTAGCCAACCTCCTACTAACTCCTTTTTTCTTTTGATGTGATTATAAATAGTATTTAAAAATTTTTATTCCCACGTATCTTTGCTTATATGTAGAAATGGATATAATATTTTCACACAGTCCTCTTGAACACTGCAACATGTCCAACGTCACATGCTAGTGACTCTGTAGAATTGGCTAGATTCTTTCTATAAGATAAGCAGGCCCTTTTCAAAGGACGCGTTTGTTTCTTCTGTTCCCTTTTATTGGTCTAGACACTTCAGCATCTCCAGTAGAATCTTACTGAAGAGATTGGAGTGTTCTGAACAACTAAATCACCACTATTATAAGTGAAAGTCCATCCAGATGTTTGCTAGGCCTTCAGGGTAGTTGTAATATTTAGCCAGTTTTGAGATTCAGTAACTAGAGTGTAACTTCATAACTGCCGAGGCTTTCACTCGTGCCTTACACGTTCAGTTCCGTGACTGTGTCAAGCTCCTGCCATATTAGAGAAGGGGTGATGCTGGACATAAGGAACACCCACACTTTCGGTTTTATTTCTCCTCTCATATCCATCTCTCAGACTGACTTTCTCCACAAAGCAGGGAGCTTGCCTGTGGAGAGGTCCACACCTTCCTGGTGTGTAGAGCCCCACTCCAGCCTGCAGTGACTCAGGCTTTGTGGTCACTCTTTAACCAGCCTCCATGGTCAGCTTTTTCTAGCTCTAGAACCAGAACTTAACAGCTACAGACTACATCTGGGAATGAAGCTAGGGATGCAGTGGTGATCTGAAGGGGAACTGGGTGGATCAACAGTATAGGGAGGTAATCTCGGGGAGATGCGGACTCTGTGGTTGTGCTTCCCGCAGCCCTAGACCTATATAAGAACTGGCTCCCACCTTCGCAGAGGGTTGGTGAGTTTCTCCTAGGCAGAGCTTCCTGTACCTTGACTTACTTTATCATAGTCTTAGGATATAAAATAAGGATCCAAAGACAATCTAATGTTGGGCTCTGCCATATATTTCTTGAGGGTTCAGTCATATTCCCCCTTATCACCTGTTGGCCTGTTTCACCTGCTTAGCCAATCCTATTAGTCCTGAAGTGTCAATCAGTTTATCATCCTTGAAGGCTTTTTGTTGTTGTTGTTGTTAGACAAACCTTCCTTTCCCTGGAAGACCCCATTCCTCCACCTCGTTTTCATGTCTTTCCCATCCCATCATGTCACAGACAGGATGGTGGAGTGGACCCTCTTCCTTGGTCATTAAATCTTTCCAGTCAGAGATGGCTCAGAAGAATACATTGATAAATATGCTGGCTGTTCTCCAAGGAAAACAAGAGAGATGGGACCTTTGTTCCTATGCAAGCAACAGTTGAAACATTATATTTCTGAGGACATTGTTAAGGGCACTTGATAAATTACTTGTCACATCATATTGAATCTGAAGAAATGACTTCACTGACAAATGGGAAAGCAGGGCAGGAGGGGATCTGAGGCAAGACAGAGGGATTACTCTGCAAATGTGTGAGCCCAGAAATAGTGTTCTGAAAATTTCCACAAGAGCTACCTACCTTTTGCCTGTGTGAATTGGTGAGACACTTTCTGTGACCTTAAACAGATGCAGGGTGTATTAACATTTCTTCTTCACTGGTCTGTCCTTGCCAAGAGTTCTAATGCTGTTCCCTACCTGGAACTACAGCAAAGAACCATGTGTCCTTCCTTCAGAATGAGCCTAAGTTCTAGTGTTGCGTGATCACCCCTTCTTTCTGAAAGATGAACTATGTAGGAACAATAAAACACATGCTACAAGCGGGGCCAAGGTTTGGTCGGCATTTCACTGTGTTCCTTTGAACACATGGAGAATGAGCTAATCAATCAAGTCTAAAATGCAACTTAAAGGAAGCATACAGAAGTTTGGTAATTTCAATGTCTAGAGTTGTGCTGGCGAAATTAAGACTAGAAACATCATAGGAGAGAGGCTTTATCTCCATCTCCTATTCAGTCATAATTGATTAATTTCCTCCTCTAAGTCCAAGATGATAAATTCTAGACCGGCAAGGGTTATATTTATCTAGTGACTGTTGCATATGCTCAGTGAGAATTGCTGAAATAAGTGACAGGAAATCAGGAAAGAATGACTAAACCATTAGAAACAAGTTTTTTTTTATTTTTTATTTTTTTTTTTTTTTAGAAAAAGATATATTTTTACTATTTTGGTTTATGTGCATCTGTGTGTTTCTGTGTCTGAGAGTGTATATTATATGTGTAGGTGCCCGCAGAGGCCAGAAGGCAGCATGGGATCTTTCGGAGCTGGAGTTGCAGGAAGTGTTTTAGAAGTCTGACATGGGAGCTGAGAACTGAACTTGGGTCCTCTGGAAGAGCATTTTGTGCCTTACATTGCTGAGCCCTCTCTGCATCCCTGGGATGCTGGCAGCTTGATAGATGTCTATGTATTACAGTAGCAGTTTCATACTTATTCCTAAGCACAACTCTGAAGGAAATTTACTATTGTATTGTTACAGTTACGAACACTGGGAAACAGAGTTTAGATGGTTGAATATTTAGTGTCTGTTGGAATCTATGTTAGGAACTTTATATACATTGTAACTATATATATCCTCAAGTATTATAAAATAAGTGATTTTATTCTTATCTGATAAACTGAGAGAAAAAAGCTGGCATATATTTAATATACATTGGCTCTAAGATTTGAATCCACATTTCTGATTACAAACTAAATGTAAATGTAAATCCTGTGTTTTATGAATGGATGCATGGATCATTGCTTCTTGTGAATTTTCTTATTGATGCATACATATTTATTTGAAAAACTCTTATAAAATCAATTTTACCAGTAGCTCTTACTAGAAACAAAAGTACCTTTCAAAGTTAATGACAATGTTGAGTTTTAAGTTTGTAATATACTGAAATGAGTATCAAGACACATCACCCTCTACAATAATATAGCTGAATCTTACACATCTATTTGAAGGACGCCCATCAGATAGCAAAGTGTACTAGATGACTCTACCTGGGTGAAGCACATAAACAGAATAGTCCATGCTATTATATATATAAAGCCAATGCTTACTTTTGTGAAATGGGACCATGAAGAGACCAGGAACGTGGTATCTTGAATGCTGGTAAAAATCTTCTTTTTCATTGCATTGGTATAAAACATGTCATAAATGACCAGGGTCAAGGTTTCCATTTAGTAAATTCCAGAAAAGAGATTAGACAAACAGTTGAACAAGGTATCACATAGCACAATTATGTTCAGTTCCCCTCCCTGGCCTGGTTCTGTGCTTCCATGAATGAAAAGATCCAGAGTGTCCTCTGTTCACAGTTGGCTGTTGGGAATTTACCATAGATTCAGTTCTTCATGAATTACGACTGACCACCTCTCTCATGTAACGAATGCTGAATGGAAAAGATAAACAATAAATATTCTGAAATAACACCTAGTCTTAAATTCTTTACAGATCATTTTAAAATGAAAACATCATGGTGACTTTGCTGTTGTTTAAAACTGAGGTGTTAGGGAATTCCTCTCTGGGATTAAAAAGGAAGAGGAGTCTTTAGGATAGAGTAGATGCAGCAACAGTTGCAGAGATGCCCAGCGGATAAGCTCTGCTGTTTGGACTGGGGACAATAGTACAGGTAGGGGCTGCATTTCCCCGGTGAGAAGTAAGATTTTGCTCCTTAAGGACAAGTTTGTCCCTTGTGACTGGAAACTGTGTGGTGCTGTAAAGAGGGTTACAGGATGAACTGAAATTGAAAGACTATGTTAGGCGGTAGAAGATGTGTAAGATTCAAGTCAGCCTACACACTAGATAAAGGCTGTGTGGATAATAAAGAGGAAATAAATCCAGGTTTGTTATTGCAGAAAAATTGAGGGCATAGCTCAGTTATCTGTTGTTTTTCCTCATTTTCCTGGGGGTGATTCAACATTTCTCTTCAGAGGAATCATGTTTCCTCCTCGTAGCTTATGCACCAAGCATCAGGTGGATACTGGCTCCTTTGTTGTTCTTTGGTCAGACTGATTCATTTCAACAGATACTCAAGAGGAGGAAGAACAAATATTTATTGAGCACAGTGATGGGTATTAGAGTCATAATGATGAATAAGGGATTATCTCTTGCCTTTGAGATTCTCTCCATTTGGAGAGAAATGAGCACACACAGTTACAGTTCAGGCTTAGAGTGAAGACTCAATGTGGAGAGATGAGAGCACAAGTAAATAGCAGTTATGACGCAGAGTTCCAGTGAACTTGAAATGAATAGGAAGTTACCTCCCTTGGGGAAGGATGTTGGACAAGCTACAGTATTTCCCTCAGGAAATTCAGCACTTAGATTAATACAGGAAAATGAATGTGACTTATCAGGTGACTATCAGACATGGAAATGGGGGATAAGAGAGAGCAATGCTCATGGAGAATGAGAAAAGACTCTAGGGTTCCAGGTAACTGTGACACAGTTAGAGAATTAACAGCAAGCAGACCATGGAGCTGGAAGACAGAGCCCTCCGCATGGCAAGAGGAATTATGAGAACAGAGACTAAGAGACAAGCTGAGAGAACCCCCTGAAGGACATTGTCACTTACTTGAACAGGCCTCTCACTCTGAGGACACCGTGGAGTGGGGTCTGGTTTTAGAAAGGAGAGTGGCAGAGCCAGAGTTTCCCTTTAGAAGTACTTCAGCTCTATAGTGAATGATGGTTGGAAACAGGTCTAGTTGCCAGCACCAATGGCTCTCTTGTGTGAATTAGAAAAAGAACAATTTGGAAATCAGAAAATCACTTCCTTGAATTGTGCTCCATTAACCCCGACCCTGGGATTTGGATTGGACTGGATTTCTAGCCCCATTCTTTAGACTTGTGTAGTGGTTAACAATGCTTCCCTTTGGAGAAGAGTTTTGCAGTAAATATGGAGATGCTGGGGCTGTGGATTAGAGAAATGGGTTGGAGGCTCATTGAGATATCAAGAATTTGTAGGGCTTAGTGATTTATAGGATCCAGAGAGAAAGGATATAAGAAGAGGAGTCCCTAGTTTTGTGAGTGTTTTTCGTGTTCAGTTCTCCACTCTCCCCCTTTTCTTTAACTCTCTCTCTAGTAGTGCAACCCTTTCAACCCTTTCTCCTCCAGAGAACTCACTCTACAGTCGAGGAGACCCAGGGCAGCATCTGTTGGGTAGTAAAGAAATAACTGTCCCTGGGTGTTAGAACATTGTGTGAAGACTAAAGCTCAAAAAGAGTGGTCCATTCTGTTTAGGACTACAGAGAAATAGAAGAGGCATGTTGTCAAAAGGCAGAAAAGAGAGATGGAAGATGATTAAAAACTCAGGAAGGAACAGAGAATGTGATGTACCTAACAGGCATAGAGTTTAAAAACAAAACAGTATGGACATTGGGCAGACCTGGAACTCTTGGGTTTCAGCTGTGGTACAGCAGGGAATGATGCTGTAAGAGACCAGAGGATAAGGCAAGGCCCAGGGATAACCAGGCTCCTTTATTCACCAGTTGTGTTCTCCTATGCTGGGTATATGAAAAAAAAAAAAAAAAAA
>JADRCC010561324.1:3809-16935 GCA_019843855.1 Hylomyscus alleni
CGTGAGCTGCGAATGGATAGGACGCGTGAGCTGCGAATGGATAGGACACGTGAGCTGATGTTCCAGCATTAGGAGGTCCTAGTATGGTGGGCTGGATTTACGCAGCCTAGGAGGTCAGTGAAACTTTTCGCAGAGGATCTCATCTAGGGTAGGGTGGTTCCTGGGATCTGATGAACAGGTTGGAAATGAATGTGGTTGTCCCAGACTAAAGGAGACTCTAAGAAGGCACCATAACTGGACAAATGACAGGTGATCCTTCTTGTCGTCTGGATTGGACTTGGGCTCACCTCAGAGACACACTTCTGCCTGCTTCTGTGACGGTGTCTTCAGAGTGTAACTGAGCAGGGGACACCCAGTCTGGGCACAGGCAGTGCTATCTCACGGGCTGAACTTCCAGGAAGAACAGAGAAAAAGCACGCTGAGCAGCAGTATGCATGGCTCTCGGACACGTGACTAGCTGCCTCACGTCCCTCCCTCGCTACCCTGAGGAGCTGTATCCACTTTTAAAGTCTGACTCTGAAGTGAATCCTTGCCCACTTAAGGTTTTTGTCAGGGATTTGGCCACAGTAGTAAGACTATTGAGTCACACGGGAGCAGAACCATTTTTACTCATGAAAGATGTCTTCCAGGTGTGACTCCCTTTTGAAATGTCGCAACCCCGAGTAAGCAACACTTCCTTTTTCACATCTTAACATCAGCACAGTGTTGGACATACAAAGCTGAGACAGAGATGTCACAAAAGGGTCCCATCCTTAGCCCTGGACATCTAAATATGCTAATACTAGGCAGAGGGATGCCTTTGGGACCACAGAGCAGTGCTTTAGCAACTGTTTCCATACACAACACTTTTCTCGCTGCGGTCATGGAACTCCAACAGAGCAGCTGAGGGAGAGTAGAGGGAAGGGTTTTGCTTGTGTTGAGGGAGAGTAGAGGGAAGGGTTTTGCTTGTTTTTAGTTTTAGTTCAGGATTCAGGTTCTAGCCTATCATCTTAAGGGCCGCATTATGGCGACCAGGAAGCAGATAACACAAGACCAGAACCAGGGACAGGTATAACCTTCAAAAGCTCTTTTCTAAAGGACCTGTTCTGCCACATAGGTCTCACCAACTAAGGCCCCATAGCCTTCTAAAACAAGTGGCACTATTTAGGAGAATAACTTTTCTGCCAGGGACATTGTAGACTCCAGCCAGGGTCCATGATAAGGCAGATATGTAGGTGTTGATATGAAAATATCATTCATATTATACATTTTATAGAGAAAAAGCAGACCAGTAGAAATAACCCCAGTTTAGCAAAGCAGTAGTTAAGACTCCACTTATTAAAAGTCTTCCTAGGAATACACACGATCAGGAAATTATATGAACTATAAAAGTGGCTACCTTTTTAATATTGCATGTTTCAATCTCAGTATTTGTACATTTTATAGCACTGTGTGTCTTTTTCAGTGAGGAAAAAAAAGTCATAAAATTGTGATAAAATGCCCCCCAAGAACTTCAGGTATGTGTCAGATAAAGTGACAGTCCACCTAAGAATCCAGTCGTTTGAGTTACCAAATTACACAAACTTGGCCCGTGTTCTGTTCATGACTCCTTTGGCAGGGTGAAGCAAAGGATCTGGGAACACTTTTTTGTCTGGTGCCACATTCCTCATTCCTGAGGGGACGGAACCTTGGACATGCATGGTAGGTGATCTGAGGAGACAGCCACTGGACGCAGAGCCATCCAAACTCAGGCTGCTTTCCCTCTTTGCTGTAAGAGCTTTGTTCACAGTGACAGCGTTCAGTGAGCACCAGGCTCACACGGATCAATCACTTGGATGCTTTATAAGATATTGCAGGAATTCCAGAACTATTCTCTGTCTAACTGCTTGGATTAAACAGGCTTCTCAAATGTTGATTCTCCGATGACACAAAGCCATCACATATGCACCTCATCCCAGGCCTGGGTGTCACCATTCTGTTGGGGGAAGCTCACTGGCGCAGCTCTGTGCCATTTAGAGGAATACTTTCCTTATTTTAGTGTGAGAATTTTTCTAAGATGTTTGAGGGGTGGGTATCATGGTTTTCAGGGCAAGAGAAGTGCATCTTTTCTGGGGGTGATCTTAGCTTTAAGAGGTAGTAGTATAGTTAGTGCTGTGAGGAGCAGTCTGCTCGTCCTCTCACCTAAATAAGAAACCCAGCCTGTTGGAAGCATCCTCGCCCTGTAAGATGAGTGAGAAGAAACCTCATCTTCCTCTTGTGGAGCAGACAGCATTGGCAAGGAGCCCAGTAGTCAGGAGTTCTCCGATCTGTTAATAAAACCCAACTAATAATTATGACTGACTTTAGGCAGAAGGCCAAAGTGAAGAGCCTAAATTTACTTCTGTTTTCCCATCCTGTCCTTGCCATTTCCAGTTTTAACACAGGTGTTAACATTGGGGTCGGAGTTAGAAATACAGACCTTCCTGCTCCAACCTGAGCACTCCATTAATCCAGAACTAAGCTCTCTACGTTCTTGTGGCTTCCCAGCATGATGAGATGAGGCCAATATGCTTCAGGAATGCCTATGACATTGAACCTGATGCATCTCTGAATGATGCTTAAGTGCCAGGCCCACAGTGCTGGAGACAAACTCCATGGGTTCCTGCTTCACCCGTGGCTCCTGGTACCTGGCACAGGGCCTCATCACAACTCCATGGGGAGTGCCCTTCTGATTAGGATTTTTACATTCAGAGAGCCATAGATCCATGCTTTCTCATGTTTTTTCTTGTTTTCTACACAGCTATTCAAAAATGTCTTCAAGTCCTTCTCTATTTGCTTGTAACTTTTGAGAGTGATTTACTTCAATGTATATCCATCTGTAATTTATTTTACATGTTAGATGACAATATAATTTTGTCCCAATTCAAAATATCACTTGTTAACATAAACAGATTTCATTAAGCTGATTTATTTGGACATGTTTGTCCAGCCCCACACAGTTTAAATGAAAGCAGCTTTATAATATGCTTTAATATTAGATATTTCCCTCCAAACTTCTAGCATTATTATTCCTTTAAAGAACTATTTTGCTTTTCATATAATCTTTAAAGTAATTAAACAAATAACAAACAGAAAAAAGCTATTTGCAATTTTAGCAAACGTGTCTAATAGCCTGCTTTTATATGGGTGCTAGTTTTTGAAGAACTAGTATTTTTAATTTTAAAAATTAGAAACATATTTATGTGTATGGGTGCTTTGTCTGCATCTATATCTGTGTACTGTGTATGCCCATTACCTACAGAGCCAGAAGAAAACATCAGACCTCTGGAACTAGAATTATTGAAGGCTGTATGTCACTATTTGGGTCCAAGAATTAGACTCCTGGTCCTCTCACAGAGCAGCTAGTGTTCTTATCAGCAAGCTGTCTCTTTAGTCCAGAGCTGGTCTTTTTTACAATGCAGTGCTTACCTCTCAGGAACCTAGTAAACCTTAAAGTAGGTGCTCCTTTTTTATATTCAGTAGTAAAGTTTTATAATTTTCATCTTTTATATTGTTTGTTGAATATTTGCCATTTTACAGTTTATTATAATAAATGGGAATCAATTACATAATTGATTTTATAATTTTATCAGATGTTGATTTATTCACTGACTTTTATTGAACACCTACTATATGTAGGGCAATTCTCTTCATGAAAAGGATATACCTGGGAACGGTGACATGCAGTAGGGAGTACACCTTATCCCCAGTTTAAATAAATGCCTCGTTTATTCTTACACGGTGTGCAGTCCATAAGAGGCAGTCCAGGGCTAGTTTGGATCCTCCACAAGGCCAGGATAAATCCAGGACTTCCCACTGACCTTCACCACTGCCCTGCAGCCAGCACTCCACCCACACAGGAGAGCAAGGACAAGATGATCCAGGATGATCCAGGAGGTGGTGCCTGGTCTATCCCCCAGCCCCCACACCTTTCCTGGCAGTTGCTCAGTGGATGGATTCTGCCTATACCAACCAGCCAGACCATCTCCATGAGCTATTCTCGTGTTCCCTTGAATTAGCTTTCTCTTAGCAAGAAATACATGCCAGTCTTCTAGAGAGATTGGGACTGTCTGCCATGGTTTCTTTTTCTTTCTTTTCTTTTTTTTAAAATGCTCATCTATTTTACTAGTAGTCTCTTCTGGACTCATGACTGTAACTAGCTACAGGCTTTTCCAGAGTTCTCCCCTGGTCTTTAGTATAAAATAGTTAACTGCTCATTCTGTGATGGTCAGTTTAAATTGTTCACTTGAACCAATCTAGAATTACCTGGGAAGAGGGTCTCTGTGAGACTGTCTAGTTTCTATTTATGTGTATCTGTATCTGGTGAGTGAATGTCCCATGTGCTCACATAGGCCAGAAGAGTGCTGGAACCTTTGGGACTGGATTTACAGGGTGATGGAAACTGAACTTGGGTCCTCTGGAGGACCAGCAAGAGTTCCTAACCACTAGACAACCTCTCCAGCTTCCAAGTCTGTCACCATATTTTAGACCAGCATTCCTTTGCAACCACAGACAAGATCTTTATCCACAGACACTGCTTTCAAACTCAGTTCCTGATTTCTAGTGGTCACCTTCTCATCTTCTATTCATACGCTGTATCACCATCTCTCTTATCCCATCATTATCAAAGCTGAGGAGCTCCAGGCTGTGAAGGTTATGCACATCAACCGATCTTATCTCTAACTGCTAAGTCCTTTATCCACACCTCAATGTTCCTCAGCTCGACCTGCAGTCCTTTAGCCTGCAGTTTCTCCTGCTCCCCCCACCCCCAGCTTTCCCTTGGGTTCCCACTTCTCCTTTTACCAAATCTAAATTTCAGCTAGTAGTTTCTTTATTCACAAGCCTTTAAGTTCCTGCTCTTCTCTCTAGGGTGTACTTGTTCGGCATACTTCCAGTTTGGCATACTCCTGACCTGACCCTGCAGCCTCTTAGCTGATCTGGCTGGTGAATCTGACAGACTATGAAGCCTTCTTTCACATCTGAGCTCCAGCTGACTGTCCCTCCTCCACATCTGAGCTCGGGCCGTCCCTCCTCTATGTCTGGGCACAGGGCGACCGTCCCTCCTCTGTGTCATGGCACAGACCCAACTTTCACTTTTCACTCTCTCTCACCCCTTTCTTGTCTTTTTCTTTCTTCTCAATCCCCTGATCCTTTCTTCCTTATTTCAATAAGAAAACCAGAAGACACCCAGTGCCCTTTTGTAAGTTCTCACATGAACTTTTACCTCTGAGCTTATATACTGTCTTCTCTTCTACTAATATGGATGAACTTTTGTATTCTTATCTTTTATAAAAATTATTTTTATTTTTATTGTTTAAAACAATTTTAAAATTTAAATATATTTGATCACATTCTTCTCTTCACCCTTCATTCTTTCTCAAAAATCAAACAAAAACTCAATACAACAGCTCCCCCAACCAAGAAAACAAAATAAAACCATACTAGCCCCCTCCACCCAAAGTATCAAACTGTAACCAAATACAAGTTCAAGCACAAAACCAAACAACAACAAAGTATCAAACTATAACCAAATCAAGTTCACACACAAAACCAAACGACAACAAAAGCTGCTGTGGAGCTCATTGTTCATTTTATGTTGATTAACTGCTCCTGATATGAGGCCTGTGTGAGAGTGGTTGGCATACCCAGTGCCACTCGACTGGAGAAAGCAGAGTTTCCCTCTTCTAATGGGTACAAGTGACAATCCAATTATCACTGCATCCCTACCTTAAACCCCCCACTGTGAACTGGATTCCAACGGAATCTATTCAATTGAGGATATCATTCAGTAACTTTCCTGTCCTGTATCAAATTTCTCTTCATCGATACATGCTGTCTCTTTTCTCTAGAAACACATAGAAACCCTCAGCTCCATTTCACTGTCTAGCCATTATGCTGATTTCCTCATCTCTTCAATAGCCAAACTCTACAGAACGTCACTGCCTCCAACTCTAAAACCCACATCGGCAAGGCTTGCAGTGATGGCAGAGATATGGCCCTTTTTATCCCCGGTTGGGCTATGACGAATCCCTATCATGTTAGATAAAAAGGGCAAAGGACACACTGACCTGGTCCTCCTCCCGCTCACAAAGGCTTAGCTGCCAAGAGCACAGAGCTGTTCAGGCTCCTTAGTCCAAAGTGCCCAGGAGGAGGAGCACTCCTGGGAGCACCCAAGGACACCACTGAGCACTCATCTGCACACTATGAAGCAGACAGCCTTGGCAAGAATGAGTATAAAGACCAACTGAAAATACATTAGCATTTATTGTCAGGGAAAGACCAGAAAAGGCAGAAAAGACTCACGAGGATGAAACGGGCAAACAGGACTTCAAAGACATCTAGATAGGCCAAGTGCTTTGAGAATAGAAAGCCACCAGGCAGACCAGAACTGGTGTGTATCATGAGTACACTACTTCCAGACAACTCCCACTGAGTGATTCTATGATCCCAAATAGGGCATCCTGAGGACAAGAGCAGAGGCAGCGGCAGCACTGAAGTCTTCAGGGGTAGTGGTGGCTTACCTACAAGTTAAGGAATTGCCCAAGACAAAGAAGTAGGGCTGGCCACACTTTAGTATGTGCCTTCCACACATCACTCACGGCCCTGAGCTGTCAGGGCCCATAAGCACTTCACTGAGTGATCAGTGTGGGCTCTGCTCACCGCATCTGTCCCCGAGCCGTCATGCGACACTTACCTTCTCCACCGAACGAGAACAGAGTCAGGGTTGTTACCTTCCTAGATGATGGCTAAGAAAGAATATGGCCTCTGTGCTAAGTTATGGCAATTAAAGCTATTCCTTTTTTTTTTTTCTTTTGGTTTTTCAAGACAGGGTTTCTCGGTGTAGCCCTGGCTGTCCTGGAACTTACTCTGTAGACCAGGCTGGCCTTGAACTCAGAAATCCGCCTGCCTCTGCCTCCCAAGTGCTGGGATTAAAGGCGTGTGCCACCATGCTAAAGTCATTCTTGAAATGTCCAGAATCTTCCCTCTTTCCCAAGGCATAAATCACATCTTTAACTCAGTGTGGCTTCTAGCATTCACTCAATGAACGCAGCACACCAAAGTCACCAGTCAGTCATTTATTATAGAGGTCAATATGTATGTTCTGAGGGACACATTAAAATGATTCAGTTGATGGTCATAAACACATGATAATCTTTTACTAGTATAATTTTACTTGGTTTGCTAAGGGAAAACAAAGATTACAAAATTATGAATTATGAACAAAAGTGCTAATAATACGTCAATAAAATGGCAGGATTAAAGACTGCTAGTCTTTTGTTTTGTTTTGTTTTTTTGTTTTTTGAGACAGGGTTTCTCTGTGTAGCCCTGGCTGTCCTGGAACTCACTCTGTAGACCAGGTTGGCCTGGAACTCAGAAATCTGCCTGCCTCTGCCTCCCAAGTGCTGGGATTAAAGGCGTGCATCACCACTGCCCAGCCCAAGACTGCTAGTCTTAATGTGTCAATCAACACCACACATTTCAAATAAGCAAGACATCCCACTCAGGTCTAAGGTAGCGGACCATAGCAGGAGGACGTGAAGCCACCTGCTGTAGTGTGGTCAACAAGGAATTACAAAGACAGAAACTGCTGCTGTGGGACGCCATGCAAGGATGTCCATTACTCTTTCTGTGGGAATCAGGATAGTGTGATGAACACTTCTACCCACGAGCCCCTCTCTTCTGCTCTCTAGGTTCTGTGAGCTCTGGTTCATCCTCGTCAGGCTGTAGAAATGAGGGAACACATTGGTGCTTGGCCTTCAGTGGGGCACTCACAACACCCGGAGGAGGTCAAGTGAAATCCTAGATCGGGGAATGTCGACGTTGAGGACTTTCACCTCCACCTTCTCTCCAGGGCCCAGGCCCAGGCTCCTTCTCTTCTTTGTTTTGGATAGCTTGGCTTCTGTTATGAACCGGACAGGAATCAGCCCCGCCTTCCCCACTCCTATATCCACAAAAACTCCAAACAGAGTGGCATTCTCTACTTTGCCTGTAAGAACTGTCCCAACCTGCAGGTCTTCCAGACACACTATGCTTCTCTTGAAGTCAGGCTTATCGAAATCTGTGAGGAAAGAGGATAAACGTTAGTGCAGCCAGGAAGCCACTGTGCCTAGGGGCTGACGTGCACTCTGTTGATTGATCTGGATCCAGATCAATAAAGCTCTCTGAAGGAAGAGATGAAGACGCTAACGACACACGCCTGTCTGGGAGAAACAGGTCCCACAGACGATTCAAGGAAAGCTTCTCAACCCTTTTCTTTTCTCTAAACTCAGTCTCTAATGGTGCCTTAGGCACTGCCTGGGAGGATCTCAACAGTTGGCTCACTTTCTTCCCTTAAAGGGCAGTCAGTGTCTATCTTTGCCCAATGACTACACCAGACTAAACCATAAATGCTTAGAATGTGGGAGTCCTGGAGACACAAGAGGGGGAGTTGGCTTTCAGTGCCTGGATTCTTAAATTGTTTCAAGGTGGTCAACGTTCCACTAGTTTTTGGACAAATGTGAGTGAAGTCAAATGTTCTCTCTTTACTTTAGTAGGAATTCAGGAATCAATTCTTTCTATTTCAAACAGAATGTATAGGTTCCCGATTACCTATGGCTCAGAACTGCACACCAGCCAGAGTTGACCAGAGTTAGCCTCTCACTGCCTCTAGTTCAGCTGATTGATTACTGTCATTACCTCAGGCCGGTGCTCTGCTGTATGCCAGATACACAAAGGTGACGTCCCTAAGTCCCTGTGTCAGGCTCTTTACAGCCCTTTCCTGGCCCATCCCAGTACACATATCTCTGTTCACTGACACTAGACCCTAAAAAGTGAATACAAAGCAGGCTAAGTATCACTATGGCTCTAGATAGCATAAGACAACAAAGGTCTGAGACAGTGGGACAGGAAGGTTAGATGGGCCACATTCACCCCTACAGCTCAGTTCTTTTCCCTAGGATCACTGAGTGCCGACTCTAATAACAAACAACACATTCTAGCTTGGATCGCCTGTCCTTAGACCTCACCCCGCCCCCTGCAACCCTCTAACCCGGCTCCTTTTCCTCCACAGCTGTTGGCTTTACCCTGATTGCTTGCTGGAGCTATCTTTTACATTTGTATTAACAGCTGGTCACCTCTTTCTTTCCCTCCCCAGGCAAACCACCTTAAGACCGGGGTCTTTTTAAAAATTGAGCTGCTTCTCCTGTAAAACAAGATAAAAATCCCTAAGCCCTAACCCTCACTGTCCTCACTGAACACACTAGCATGCTAGATTCCAAAGCAGGAACGTCTAGTCACTTGAACCACACAGGCTGAGACCATGTCAACATGAAGTGAAACTAAGGCCCTGGGCAGAGGCAGGCTGGTCCCCAGGCCAGTGAGGCAGTTTCATGCTTGGACATCTCTCCTCTCCTTTCCTTGTAGAATTCAGCGGCTGCCAATCCCCACGGGGTTCTGATCAGCTGCTCACTTTAGCTTTTCATAAAACCAGAGTCAGGAACCACTCAGTATGTTCCCCAAGACAGCTGGGAATATGGAGAACAGAAATCCTCTGTGAACAATGTAAACCTGAATACATCAAGGGCCAAGGGAGCAGTCAGGCCGCCAGCGTGCTCTGAATTAAGGAAACTTAACTAGCAAGGAGGGTTTACACAAAAGGAACAATGTCAGCAAAGACAAAAGCCAGACGAGTTCGAGGAAAGGATGAGACAGAAGACAGGAAATACTTTTGAGAAAAGGAGAAAAGAGATGTAATACAAATACTGTAACATGAAAATACCCAAAGTACTGTCTACCCCACCCCCACCTCCAAATTCATCTGCCTCTCCTTGGGAAATGTGTTGTGACTTAACTAGGGCAAAGATGAGTTGACAGTTTGCTTAGAGAGACCTGTTTGGAATGCACTCTGGAAAGCCCAGGTCTATCTGAATTCTGCTCAATAAGAGGCTGGGTTAACTGAGTGCTTGTCTTTGCTTTGAGTCCCTCAGATAACTGAGATAA
Organism: Hylomyscus alleni; assembly: GCA_019843855.1. Taxonomy (NCBI): domain Eukaryota; kingdom Metazoa; phylum Chordata; class Mammalia; order Rodentia; family Muridae; genus Hylomyscus; species Hylomyscus alleni. The sequence goes on from JADRCC010561324.1 coordinate 13,785, forward strand.
AGAAGCAATCAGCGCCTTGATAGAAAAATAAAGATGGGGCTGGAGAGATGGCTTAGTGGTTAAGAGTACTGACTGCTCTTCTGAAGGTCCTGAGTTCAAATCCCAGCAACCAGATAGTGGCTCACAACCATCTGTAACAAGATCTGATTCCCTCTTCTGGAATGTCCAAAGACAACTACATGTACTTACATATAATAAATAAATACATCTAAAAAAATAAAAAAAGAAAAAGAAAGATAAACAGGAAAATACCGTCCAGGCCACCCATAGCTCAAGTGCCTTTGTAAACCATCCAATGAGGGCATAGGCATATTACCAATCCCAGCCCTCACGAGACACACTGATCTTAGTGTCCCTGCAAGAGACAGCCATGGAATCCACAAGGAGAGAAGCAGGCTTCTCTGCAGTTCCATCTGTAGGAACAGCCATTTTACATGACGACAACTGGGAGGCTTTGATGCCCACATTTTTGGTACTGGTCTTACTCAGTATTTTATTTTCTCCAGCTGCAATTCTGTCTCAATGGGTCATTGCCCTCAACAACTATGGCTATTACACTTCCTTTACCCTCTCCCTGCACAGAAAGCTGAGAACACTCTAAATTAGAAAGACAATCACACAGAGATAATAATCTTATTTGTTCAATGTGCTCATGGAAATGGAATCCAGAAACCTGGAAGGCTGTAATTTAGGAAGAAGATTCACTTTTTGGTGTGAATGGAAAACTTTCCCTTCTGGCTCTTCAGACATGAAGACAGCTTACAGGAGACTCAGGGGGAGCACGCCTCCATGCACACAGAGGCATAGCACATGAGCCGTGTCCAGCTTGATGCACTAGCAAAGCACCATGGATAAGGAGGCTGAGCCATGCTCTGACTCCAGACAGGAATCTAAGTGACTGTGGAGGATGAATGCTAACCCTTGGCCCTCTCCTGTTGTGAGGACCTACGGTGGTGATGGGAACTCCCTGAAGACAAGGGCGACAACTCACCTGTTCGGATGTCAAAGGTTTTGGGCTGGCTCAGACCATCTATGATGACCTGCAGGGTGTGTGCAGTCGTTTGTAACCTTTCAGCAGTTTTCTCTAGGCCTTCTTTTCCGAGAGATAAATTTATTTTCTGTTGCATTTCAGGCTTTCCAATCTCACACAGTGTCCCCCCAATGAACGACAAAAACCTTCAGTGGGAAGAAAAGCCCAACACTTATCAGTGATGTTACTTTCTACATTTCCTTACAAGATCACCTTCAAACTCTCTCATCCCAGGACACTTACCCAGCAGTCGGTTTTCACTGAGAGTCTGCAGTCTGCTTGTGCTGTGGTAAGATTTAGCTAATGGGCATGTGGGCAAGGGGAGAAGGTGGATTTAGGCTCTTGTGCAATTTTCCACATGTGCCACCTGCTCTGAGTTGGCCCAGGAACGTTTTACAGTGTGCTGTTCAGTTCAGTGTTACATGTGTAGCTCTTAGGCAAGGTTATCTATATTATCTCACGTTTCCTGAAATTTTCAGTAGAAAAACATTTGAATTTAGATAAATAGACAAATACGATCCATTGGTGATACCAGAGTCCAACATGGCATGTATCAAGCACTCCTGGCTTTTGATACTGCTCACTTTCCATATGCTAGCTGTTCATGTATATCTATGCCTGTGGCCTGTGATGGGGGGTGACCTGACACTGCCAGTTCCAATGATACAAATGCCATCGAGCCACACACAAGTGAAATTACCTAAAAAGCTCAGAGCATTCAACAGGCAAGTAAATCCCAGAGGGTGGTAAGGAGTGGGGTACGCTCACACTCCCCACAGCAACACGGCAGTATAAAAGGGAGGGATGTGAAAGAAAAAGTGATTTTTTCCCCCCCAAAGAATGCAAGTAAAACCTCAAAGCCATAATCTAAAGTCGAATGTTCTTTCCATATCCCCTACACACCACACAGCTGCGATGCTGCCTTTAGCCCTCACCTTTGCCTGGTTGCTACCTCCCTTGTTTGCACAGATGCTGCCCAGTTAATGAGGTAAAACCATGACAACACAGAGCAACAAATTATGGCTAAGACCCAGTTCGCTCCAGTTCCATGTGCATTCCGGGCTATGGCTATTTTTCTACATCATTAAGTTCCATGTCCTATGATTAATGACACTTTAAACATGTCAACACAGTAATCAAATAGATAGTGATACTGATGCCCTCAGTCTTTCCTCTGAGAACGCCTCCGAATACAGGGAGGGAAAAGGAGACTGCTAGAGTCTGTCTCTGCCTATAGCCCCCATGGCAGGAACTGCACTGTGCAGGACAGGCTGCAGGCCACTCGGGCCACTCGCATTCTTTCTGGGCACCATGGTCAGGAAGAGCAGCTTCCTTCAGTGACATCCGGAGGCGATAACCTGAAGCCTGGTGGGAAAAGCCTCTCACCTCGCATTTAACTAGGGTATCTCTTGGGTTCAAATGGGCAAGACTTCTACATTTCCAGAGCCATATATATATTTTTTTAATTTGAAAAGATTATCTAGCATCCAACAAGTTCTCTTGAGGATACACTTTGGCTAACAGTCTAATAAAGACAAGAGTGATGCTTATACCCTTCTTTGGAAATGTGCATAATCGAAATGGGAGGCCAGGGGGATCTTCCTCTTCAGTCTGCGGCCAAGACTTCTCCAACAGGGGAGAGGCAGCATGTATGTGCTTGTGCAATTGATGAACAAGCAGCACAATGGGCTAGTGACAGGGGACAGCTGCTAGAGCTCTGACTGACAAGGCAGATGACACAGGGCAGGGTCTGCTTGCAACTAACTTCCTTACACAACATTTTCAATAATTCCTCCTCAGCTGACAGACTTTTCTGGTACTCACTGACTTGGCCTTACTGGTGTGCAACTGATTACCATGTAGAACACATTCCATATCCTCCATACTCTGGTTTACAGCTATTTGCTAGTTAGTGGATTTGTTAACTAGCTGGCATGTGCTAATTAGCATAAAATTAGTGGGTTTTTGATATACACACACACACACACACACACACACACACACAACCTTGAATAGTATCTAGCAATTAGTAAAGTTGTGGCAGAAAACTCTCTAGAGCAGCATTCAGTAGGCCACTTGGAGCTGTGAGATTGTACTGTATGCTCGTCTGTATATGCAACT
>JADRCC010561334.1:0-17650 GCA_019843855.1 Hylomyscus alleni
TGCGGGACCGCCACTCTCAGTCCATGTTATACACAGGAAGAGAGGCATGTGCAGACCTGGGGTGCGGGAGTCTGTTGGAATAGGCTGGTAATTAATCTGTCGCCCAGCTCTTTACAGATAATAAAGGCAAAAGTCATTCCAAGAAGGTGCTAGGCTACTACGTTTTAAAGATGAAGACGTTATGTGTATTTGTGTGACTCTGCATAAGTACATGTGCACCACATGTGTGCAGGAACCATAGAGGTCAGAAGAGGGCATCAGATCTCTTGGGACTGGAGTTAAAGGAGATTGTACTGGGTGCTGAACCCCAGTCCAGCAAGTGCTCTTAACTCCTGAGCCATCTCTCCTGCCCCAAGGTTATTCTCTGTTATGTAAAAGTGAGTCAGAATATCTGATAGAGTTAAAGCCAAGTTTCCCATCTCCATCCCTACTAGTCCCTGACACCCAATCCAGCTACTCTGTGGAATAGTGCCCACGTGACCTGGCAAGAGACAGGAGTCTGGGCTTGGACCTCTCTACTTTCCTTTTTGACCTTATAACAGTGCAAAGGCAGAAGGCCTGGACCATGGCTAATGGGACTTTAAGTAGCTTTTCTCCCTGTCTGGCTTCCCTGGTCAGGTAAATCAGTCCAAATGGTGATTCCTTGGGTGTCAAGAACTGGTTTTCTGCATGAGATAATGCCAGTGTGAATCAGTAGATGGTGGGACCCTCTATAATAACCACTTATCCTGGGTTACTTTATTAATCATAGTAGCTTCCACTTTTTATTTTTATCTTAAAAATAACATACCTATTTACTAATTATTTTTAAATGATGCTATTTTTTAAATGTCATATTTTAAAAATGTGTCTTTCTCTTGACTGACTGGTACAACAGTAAATTCTGTAAATTGGAGTTAATAAATATTTAGACTTTTCAGAGCATGAAAAATGATGGTTGATGGGTACCAAGAAGAATAGGGACATTATTGAAATTATGTGCATTTTAATGGGTAAGATGGTTCATCCTCTTCCTCCCTTTATTGAGAACAGTGACTTTTTTTTTTTTTTTGCAGGCTTCAGTTTTCCGCACCCTGTGGTCTCACCAATTATTACAAGGGAGGTCTCACAACTGCCATTGCCTCCTGCTCAGCTCGTTGCGTTTATTGATTTATTAGGTCCACCTGAACATATTTCAAAGACAGTAATTGAAAATCCAGCCTGACAGGTTAGCAGGAGCACGGGGGTCTGGGAGGCAGAGTGACTGGAAGAGCCCAGCTGGTGCTTAAGCATCAGCAGGTGCGGCTCTGGTGATGCTGCCACCCAGGATGGTGACCAAAAGTCTACTCCCGACTGGAGGGCAGAAGATAATTGCATTCTTCCAGCCCTTCACCTGCCTTAGAGAAGGGCTTGGAGGAGTGTCACCTGGCCGTTTTGCTTGCTGTGCATATACAATTAGGTGGAAACCGACTGTGTTAGTATTATAGAGACCATGTTTTATTAATTCGTTTTCTTTTTCCATTTCTTGAAAACTCCCATTTTGTTTGGTGGTGTTGTTCTTGTTTTTTTTTTTTTCCCCCTAGGTGGGTTGTTTCAAGCTCAGCTAATCCAGATCTATTTCCACAGAGTCACTCATATGGTTGGGAAAAGTAACGGAATTTTAAAATGTGAACTTTTGTAAAATATTAATAAAGTCTCCTGCCTCTGGCAGCATCTCCCTCTGCGGTCTCAGTTCCTTTGGGTGTTCAGGCAATTCTATGTTCCCTGTCGCCAGGGAGGGTGTGACTGTGGAGCTAAGCAAGGGACAGTGAAGAAAGCCAGTCTCAGACCTCAGAGGGAAGGGCAAGGGCTTAGGAAAATTAAAATTAGGTACAAAATATAACTAATAGGGAATTGTTTTTTTTTTTTAAACAAAACAAAACAATACAAAACAAGGCTCTTCTGAAGATTATAAGGGGTTTCCTCAGACCAGGTGAGGTGAGCAGAGAGCCCAAAAGTAATGTTTCCTTCCTGTTAGTAACTAACCAGCCTATAGCGTCAGTGGAGTACAGCTGATAGAACCCAGGGACATGAAGGTACCAGAGAAAAACTTCATAGTGACCAGAGGAAACAGGGCCTTATCGCCAAAACTTCCTGTCCTTCAAAGGGTACAGACATCACAGGGAGGGCTGTTGGCTCCAAGCAAGTCACAGTGTGACGTGAAGAATGACGGCCCTGGAAAGCTCTGAGGGCCAACAACAGGGTGTGTTGATGCCCAGCCGGCATCCCTGCTGAGTCCTAGATGCCTCCAGCAACCAGGCACCCTGACTCCTGCCACACCCACACTTGGGTTCTCTGAATCTTCAGAACCCAGCAGGAAAGAAGAACAAGGGGGACTTAGATTGATCTTTTAAGCTCAAAATATGCTAGGTTTTTGTTTTTAATATGCCAGCCTTTTCTACATCCGAATGTGGCTAGGATACACTCCACCTGTAGGATTATTTATTCATACCTCATAGGGTAAAAATGATTAAATGTGCAGCTGAAGATCTTACTATGTCAACACACTTCCAAGAATTAAATAGAAACTGTCTCCTCAATTGCGTAAGGTGCTCAGGAAGAGTAGCGTTCTATAGCATAGCCGAGGCAGCCAGAATTGGCTGTGCCCAACATCGTGCGACTGGTTCGTGCATTCTTCCTGGACCAGCACTTCTCAGTCCTTTCTGACCCATCCTCCTCTCAGCCTCTTCTACCAAGCACCACTTCTCCTCCTCTTCTTTCCTGAACTCTTCCACCCCAAACCCCACATCTTATTTATCACATCATTTTAAAATAAACTAAATACTGTATTTTTTAATCAAAATTATGGAACAAAGGACTCATTTGCTTCAGAAGTCTGACTCACCTGCACTTAAAATATTTCTGCATTAGTAAGCTTTTTCTAGGACAAAGGCCACCTACGATTCAACCTTTATTTTGCTTGGACTTGAGTTAGGGAACCGTCACCTGTTTGGAGACGTTAGGGCAACATACACTGAACATCCTCTCCCAAAAGATGCAACCAGGAATACTTAAGAAGAACCTGCTGCGATCTTTTTTAATACATGTGAGAACAGTATTCATTGTTTGAGATCACAGAGCCAATGGAGACAGGTTGAGTAAAATTAAAATTTGTCCTCCTTATTTCCTATCCCAATACCCTATATATTTATGTGTCAGTTAGATGAAAGAAAGGTAAGTTCTAACCTGGGTGTATTTAATAAGCCCCCAGAAGAGCTAGAGAAATGGTTCATCTGTTAAGAGCACATACTACTCTTCCAGAGGACCTGGGTTAGAGTCCCAGCACCCACAAGGCAGCTCACGACTTCCTGTAACTCATGTTCTAGGAAACCTGACACTATTATCTGTTCTCCCACAAATACTCATAAAAATAAAATATTTTTTAGAGTTTCTCAAGTCCCATTTATTAAAAGAAAGAACAGCCTTTGAGCCGAAGCAATTTTTTCCCTTGCTACATAATGCTCTCCTTACTAGAAATGGTTTAAACTTTTCTTCTACAGAAAAAAAGATAGTCACAACAAATTTCTCATATTGAAAATGTCAAGTTCCTATTTGTTATATGATGATGTCAGTGGCTACAAATATGAGTTTCTGACTGCAGATATAAACTCTACAAAGAGTTGAATTCCAATATCTGTTGATATGAGTGATCACCAGAAAGTTGTTTTGTGTGAGTTGCTTTGAGATAGTTGTGACTACCATTGTTCAAAGCCAGCCTGTATATGTACATGTCTGAAAGAGAGATTGTCACCGCTGATATTTGCACTTACATTTGGAACTGTCATTAAACTCTAGAGCAGAAATTGCCAAAAGGTCTCAGTCTCATGTAGAGATTTGTGGCTAACAATGGGGAAGGGCAAGGATTTAATATTTGTTGAGTATCTACTGTGTGTAAGAACCATGCCAGGGAATGGTGTTTTTATGCTTCTGTAGAAACTGACTGGCCTGTCGTACCTTGAACATACCATGACTAATTCACATGTCATTCACTGTACATCCATTCGGTAAATAGTGAAGAAATCTGCACGGTGTTTCTAGAGAAGTGTAGGGATTGTTCTAAGTGCTGAGACGCAGCAACAAACAAGGAGAACCGTGTTCACCCAGAGACTACATTCCAGAAGGCAAAGAAAAACCAGTAACAAGTAAACAAATACATGTCTGAGTTAACTATAGTCTGTACAATGCTAAGCACTCAGTTACCTATTGATATCATTAGTTATCAGAAGAACTTTTAGATAGTACTTATTTAAAGTTATAAATGGATAAAGTGAAGGACAAAGAATAAGCCCAATGCCTCAAGATTCATAAGTGAATTCAGAGAAATATTAACCCAGGAAATCTTACTTCATTGCTTATGATCTTAGCTACTGTAAAACCACAACATTTGTTTCCATAGAAATTCATTGGCTGAATGTTATCCTCAGTGTGACAATAATAAGCAATAGGGCCCTTAAGTCACAAGAGTAAAGCTCTCCTAAATATATTTAGCATGGCTGAAGATCAGTCAACATCGTAAAATCATCTAGAATGACAATAATCTGAGAGACACACCTCTGAGTATGTCTGTGAGGTGGTTTCCAGAGAGCTCTGATTGCCAGAAGACTCAGCCTTGGTGTGGTCTAAGGCTCCCTCAGGCTAAGGTGATGAGACTCAGATTAATTGCATTGACAAAGGAAGTCTCACAGACTTCGTTCTATGGTTAAGTCTCTTGAAGAGCATCTTAAACAATCATGGTCCAGGAAGTGTTATGAAGCTAAATTCTGTGTTCAAGAATATTAAATTGAATTAAGGGATTGGTGACCTTGGGGCAAGATCCCACCTAGCAAAGTTTAGGTCTGGGTTTGGCAAGACAAGCCTTTAATTCCAGGAGGCAAAGCCAAGCAGATCTCTGAGTTCAAGATCAATCTACAGAACAAGTTCCAGAAGAGCCAAGCTTAGGCAGTGAAAGAGTTGGAAAACAAAGCTGGTGATAATGTAATAGAACAAGGGGGCTATGTTCTAACCCCATCAAGTAGCAGGACTCGGCAGCTTTGGCCAAGTGGCTCTGGCTTTAGAGTCTAGAATACAAGGGACTACTGGGACAATTGATGCTGGTTAGCTGAAGCTAAGAATTTAGTGGTGATTAAGAACAGAACAGCATCACTGAGGAGAAATCTTCTGGGAAGTGCTTTCTGAGAGCACAAAGAGGCAGTGTTCCAGAGATAGCCATGTACTTGGTAACATCTAAGAGTCATCCAGGTGGTACTGGTTTTGAAGGTATGAGGTAGTCATGAAGAGCATCTAAGGCTTGGCACTGTGAGAGGACAGAGAAGGCCATTGGTGAAGGTGCAGCCTCAGTTGTAGCTGATGGCACAGGATGAAAGGATGTCATGCAAGGAAGTTTAGTCTTGGTACCATGAAGAGAGACTAGGAGAGGCTATTGATGAAGCCTAGTTGCAGCAGAAGACCCCAGTGTATTGGAGATTCCAGTACCATGGGATGATCACTAAGAACAGCAGCAGTGGAGTGGATAAACCTGAGCTTAGAGCATCACAGAGGGCAGAGCTGGAGAAGTGAGGCCAACCCTTTAGAGGAGCCCAGAAGATTATGTATGTGTGGGTCCCAGACATTGAAACAAGAAGCTGTAACATTGAAGTTGCCTTGGAGACCCCAGGATGTTTGAGATGCCAGAGCCATGGCTTATCTGCTGAGGAAAGCTGCTAACAGGGAGTGGAACCAGCCTAGGAGAAAGAAGTTTGTTATAGCCAACAAAGATGAAAATGAAGTTGGAGATCTGAAGACAGCTTTCACATCAGACCCGGAGATGCAGAGTTTGGAGTTTGTCCAGCTGGTTCCCTGTCTTGCTTTAGAGAATACAGTTATGTGATCAGACGAATCTCAGAAGAGACTTTGACCTTTGGACTTTTAACATTGTTGGGACTGCTGTAGACTATGGCAACCTTTGAAGTTGGACTAAATGTATTTTGCATTATGCTATTGTTCAGGTATGGTCCCCATAGACTTAAATGTTTGACTTATATGGGGGCCAGGGAGTAGAATGTGACATATGCTTAGTCCAGGGAGTGGCACTATTAGAATATGTGGCCTTGTTGGAGTAGGTGTGGCCTGGTTGGAGTAGGTGTGTCACTGTGGGTGTGGGCTTTAAGACCCTCATCCTAGCTGTCTGGAAGCCAGTATTCTCCTAGCAGCCTTTAGATGAAGATGTAGCACTCTCAGCTCCTCCTGTACCATGCCTGCCTGGATGCTGCCATGTTCCCACCTCGATGATAATGAACTGAATGTCTGAACCTGTAAACTAGCTCCAATTAAATGTTGTCCTTTAAAAGATGTGCCTTGGTCATGGTAAAACATGCACATACATGTATGCACATACATACAGGGTCCACAGCATTAAACCCTAAGACACTGTTCCTCCAGGGGATCTAGGTTCAATTCTCGGCACATACATAGTGGTAGCTCACAACCATCTACAACTCTTGTCCCAAGGTATCCAATGCTCTTTTCTGATCTCTGTAGGCACAAGACGTGCATGTGGTACATAGACATACTTGCAGAAAAAACACTTGTGCATATAAAAAAAAAAAAACCAATGCATAACATTCGTGAATGGTGTTTGTGAGATGTCCATCAATAGTCATCCTTCTGTTTCCTGAATTTGGATGTAATGGATGCCAGCTATCTCTTGCTTATGGTACCAAAATTAGATTCACTCTCGACATTGTGCATTCCTAGCCATGACGCTCTCCCGGCGATCATGGTCTGCATTCTCAACCATGACTCAAACAAATCCCTCCTTCTCTGAGCTGCTTCTGTCATATCTTATCTGCCCCCCCTACACATATATTGGACTATTGACTGGCTTGATCTTGTACAGGTATTATTCTTGTACTTGATGTTGTTCAGGCAGCCACAGCTGCTGTGAGTCCCTAAGCACCATGGTTTCATCCTGTCTGAAGACCCTGTTTGGCAGCAATCACCCCCAGCCTTTGGCTCTTCCAAAAGTTCCCCCCCACCCCCAACACTGTGTTCCTTGAGCCTTAGGAAGAGGAGGTGTGATGGGAAGCATCCCAAATATGGCTGACATATTTGGGATGACAGACATGCAATCTCTGCACTTCGACCATGCTCTGTCTTAACTGTTGCCTATCACAAAAAGATGCTTCTCTGAGGAGAACTTTGAATGAGAATGGCTCCTATAGACTCATAGACTTGACTGCTTCGTCATCAGGGAGTGGCCCTGCTTGAGGATTAGACGTGGCCTTCATCTAGTAGGTGTGGCCTTGTTGGAGGAAGAGTATCGTTGAGGGTAGGCTTTGAGGTTTCAAAAACCCAGACCAGGCCCAGTGGCTCTAGCTTTTCCTGCTTCCTGCCAATCCAGATGTAGAACTCTCAGCTGGTTCTCCAGCGCTGTGTCTCTGCCTGCTTGCCCCCATACTCCTTGTGATGATGATAATGGACTAAATCTCTAAAACTGTAAGCAAGTCCCAAATTAAATGCTTTCCTTTACAAGAGTAGCTGCAGTCATTGTGTCTCTTCACAGCAATGGAACCTGCGCTAAACTGTGGGTATAGAGATGAACTATTTAGAAGGCAGGTTGATACTGTGTCCATTTAGCAAAATAGTAGTAAGTTTGCCCTTCATGCCAATGAGTTCCTCCACACAGGTTCTTAGTCATCTTTACAGTACAAAGTGTGAGTTTCTTCCTCTGGAGCAGGCCTTAAGTTTGTTACCTCCATAACATTCCTGCAGCTCTCGCCATGGGCATCCCTAGTCAGACCAGTATTTACTGCCATTGCTCAAGGTTGTCCACCGGAACCCAAGGGAAGACCTCACCACTGAAGCTATCACACCTTGGCAAGTGCATCCAGAGAAATCAAGCAGAGACTGACCTCGAAGCTTCCTTCTCGCCCACTAGACTTTATAGTACAGCAAAGTGTTGTTCAGCCTCGGGGGGAGAAAAGTTATCACCAGTCTCAACCTAGCCTTGAGTCCATTTGCATTTTAAATAGTCCCATTTAGACTCCCCAACCACTAGGTGTTTGCTGAGATCTGAATGGATGTCTTTTTCTTTTCCTCTCTCTAATTCCCAGTTCCCAGAAGCAAACTGAGGCAGAGCTACAATACTCCAAATATCCTAGCACCAGTAGCACATGCCTCTTTCAACAGGAAGAAAGAGATTTTGATCTTACATAATGAAGAACAGTGGGAATTTGATCCAAACTAGAAAGAAGATCTTGATCATAAAAGATTCTCCAGCTCAAGTATTTTTCTTCCTATTCCTTTATCATATTTAATATGAGTCATGAAACAACAGGACAAAGTTCAACCATTCAGTCCTGTGGGTACTACTTATCCCGTTACCTACTGTCAAGGTTTAGCATCACTTGGCCTGCAGATTAGCTGGGTAGGAATACAGGCCAAAATCTGGATGACTGTTCTGGCTTCTCCTTACTTAATAAACCAGTGTAGAGGAGTGGAGGAAAGAGAAACATTGAATTCTTTCTGTAAAGGCAGACACTAAGGGCAGCACACCAGCTCTTTTTTATTCTCAAAATAAGTGGGGAGTAGGGCACCAAGATCCAGTTCCCCTTTTATACATACAAGAACTCTGGCAGGATACAGAGAAGCTGCCAGTGAGGGCTGGGAGAATAGGAAGCGACAAGGCACAAGTATTCATCTTCATTATCTCACACACTTCAAGTTCTTTGAACTAATTGATTAATATTAATTAATTACTCATTCAAAAGCCATCTCATCTCTAGAAGGGGTAAATACATAATTCCTGGCTAAATTATTGTGAGAATGGAGATAAAGGCTGGCAAATAAGAGGCTTGGAACATGAGGATAAAGAACACATGCGGTACCCTAGTAGGCTCCATTTGGAACAGGGGAAGGGAAGGTGCCAGTGACAACCACGTAGCTGAAGGCCTGAGAAGGTACCAGGAGAGGGATAGTGACTTCTGGGCCAGGAATCTGTCATAAAAAAATTAAAACACAGAAAAATGACAGTTGTTTAGAATGACCCAGCATCAGGCATTTTGTTTAATTTTTGAGAAATTTTGCTACTGTAGACTAGGTTGGCCTCAAACTGTGAATGCTCTTTGCTTGGTCTCCTATGCGCTGGGACTGATGGTGTATACTACAATTCCCTGTTCATCGTTTTCTACATCCACATATAGAAATGTGAGCTGGGGAGCTATCTCACTGTTTTCAAATGAGAAAAATCTGGACATTTTTGCATATTAAAAGCAGCCAATCTAGTGTTTAGCTATCTACCAGTACAGTAAATGATTTCCTTCAAAGCTCAAACTCTCTGGTTTGGGGGAGGATATGTCTGAAAAATATGTGGTTAAGCTAAAAGTGCCAAAGTCAGAGATAAACAGAGTCTTGGTGATTTAAGGCAAGACATAAAATTATTTGAATTCATGGTCAAAGATAATACGTACCACAATTCATGAGTTTGAGTTTACTATTTGCTTCTAATTTCAATTTAGCAAATATTTATGGAAGGCGCTATGCATCTGATTTTAGATGATGAATGAACTTCTAAAAAATATTGTGCAATTCAGTTTCTATCCTTGGTGAGATTTCTTTTTCTCCTTTGACTAACGTGTAAAAAGCAGCAGGTGAGTCTGCACTTGTGTATAATAAAACCCCCAACAGGGAGACGTCCATGTTGGAATAGATCGTCACGGAGAAAAGAACCTTAGATGAACTTGGAAGGATTAGTCTCCCGGGATGTGAGAAGACACAAAAATGAATTATTTCCAGTAATAACTATAATCTCTGTTTCTTCACAGCCAGGCAGATTCAAATGTTAATTGTACATTGCACTGGAAAAATTAAACAGTGAATATAAAACCACGCAAACATGAGCACAACTAAATCCCTTTGCTTAACCATTTGTCTCATGGCAAGTCTCCCTCTTATAAAGAATTGTTATGAGAAAACCGGGGGCAGGAAGTGGCTTCTCTAAACAGCAAAATAAAATCTCTGAGGTGTGGAAATGAAATCTCCTTCTATGCTCAGCCCTGGGACAGCATCAGGCCTAGTCATTGCAAGGACACTCCCTGAGTGGTGGTCAGTGCTTGAAGAACTTGAAAGGAACAGAGAAGATGTTGGGGGGTGGGTTCCGGATGAAGGAGATTATAAATTTGATACTATTTCTTAAATACTCATCACCTTTGAACTTGGGGCAATAGCTCTGTGGGTAGAGCATTTGCCAGGCAAGCAAGAGAACCCAGAATCTGACCTGTGTAAAAGCCAACGTGATCGCACGCTTGCAATCCCAGCACCTGGTAGATACAGCCAGATGGGTTGCTGGGGCTCACTTTCCAGCCAGTCTAAACAATGAACCCCAGGTCCCAGTGAAAGATTTGGCAGGATCCTGAGGGTTAACATCTAAGATCAACCTTTGTTTTTACCCACATGTTTACAGGTACATACCCTCCTACTCCGAATAATCATCATATATAAGAGTAATGTCTTTTGACTTGGAAGTTTGTATATTAGACTATCTCTATAAAGGCATGCACACGCACACACATGTATGAATATGTATAAATATGTACTCATACATGCACATTCTAATTGTTTGATAGATTAAAAAGCAATAATTCACCGATTAAAATTCCAAAGCCACTAGTCACAACATCATGAAATCTTGTTTCTTCTCCGGACTCCTCCCTTCCTGGGGGTACCCTGCTGATGCTGTACATGTTCTTTGAAGAGCTAGACTGGTCAAGAAGGAAACAAGAAACACTCAACAGAGATAATACTTGGATTTCTGTGAAGAGCACTCCTGCCTCCGTACCAGAAGGGATGTATCTTTCAACTCAGAAACCCAGGGCTATTCTACCAAGCGAGGTCACTGGCCACCATCACAACTCTAATAAAACTAATGAATTGATTAATTAGATGCAGACATTGGATGCTATTGTGGTAGTTTGTGAAGGAAGGAAAACGTGGCCTTGTGTGCTTAAAGGCTTGTGGCCTCAAGGAAATACAAACAGACCTCAATTTCTGTTTTCCTCGCTTGAGTGAATGTATCTTACACTGTGCTGTCAAATCAGAAAGACTGCATCAGGGAGAATAAGCTCCCTTTAATATATATGCAGAAAGAAACCTGAGGAGAGCAGGCAGGAGTTACTGCTCCTGTGAGGCTCCACGGGAGACACAGCCTTACAAAGAGATCGCGGTTGCTTCTTTCCCAGCCTTAAATCCAAAGTTGCAGTCCACAAAGGCACTACAGAACACAATCTTCAGAGACAGAAAATTAATAGTTGCAAACCTTCTTAAAAGGATGTTTTATTTCACCTACGTAAATTACTATTATTTTCATTGCAAAATCAGGGCCCTTCAGATCCACTGTCTTAATGTTGTCATACTTCATGTGTCTGAAGAGAGTAGTGCTAGGTACCCAAAGAGCCATATCTGATGGGTAGGAATGAAACCCTTAACACTTTTCTGGGAGGAAAGCTTCTTACTTTAGTAAGAATTGAGCTGTGTTGTCCTTTTATGATGGTAATCTTGTCGGGAGGGCCACTGATGGTGAGGGAAAGAATTCAGACACATCTGAGGATGACTACTGGGGATATCCACTCAGTTCGTTGCCATTGAGCAACAATGTATAGGCACTTGTTTAAGAGTTCTACTAAGTTATTCTCTACCTTTCCACTCCTTGCATGGTCTTCTTTTTAAAGTTAAGGACCTACTGTCTGTGATGTGTGTAGGGCCCTGGAACTTCATTTGTGTGTCACAGGAAGGAATGCATTTGAGAGCAAAGTCAGCCACCCACGTACTCAGATCTGATAGCTTGAAGGTTAGGGGAGGCCAGGTCTTTCCAAAAGGCAAAGGCCCTCAGACCAACACACCATCGAAATCTACTTTCTTACTGCCCTGTGGTACAGGACAGTGGGGCTCGTCTCCTTTGAGCTGTCCCATGATTGGAGCTATTTTATACGATGCTTTGATTCCTGGTTTGATTTTTCTGGTTCACCTTGTCTCCAAGTCCTTTGATTGGCTGAGGCGAGCCTTTATTGTCTGCTTTTGTGTCTCAGGTCTGCACTTGGTTCCTTCTCAATTTTGTGTCCTGAAAGACTTCAGTTTTGTAACCTTAAAAGTCTTTCATTTTGCAACTCAGGAAAAAAAAATGCAGTGTCCCTAGACAGGAGAGGCCGCTGTGGCCTCAGTATAATGACCCAGCTACTAGCCACAGTGTGGGACAAGCTAGACTTTTCCTTTGAGCTTGGCAGTATACCTTTGAGGAAACAAAATGCTTCAGTCAGCATCAGACGTCAGAAGAGAAAGAGAGAAAGAAACAAAGAAAGGAAGGAAGAAAGAAAGAAAAAAGAAGAAAGAAAGAGAATAAAATGTACTGTGGGGAAAAATAATCAGAAGAAATATTCGGAGTTCTATGTGGAAGTATGTGACACAGAATGCCTGATTATCATAAAGAATAGATGTGACAAAAATCATTCCATGGGACTAACATCTGGCTGTTCATACATTATAGGATTAATGGGATTTAAAGTTTCTTTTGATCAAAAACATCTCCCCTAGTGGCCTGCCAAAGCATCTGAATTTTATATTTTCATGTCCAGAAGGCCTCCGCTCAGATGCAACCATCTTTTCTGGGAGGTGCACATACAAATTAATCAGCTTTCCTGCATCAGACACAGCAAACGACCTTGTCCTCGCAGAATAGGCTCTGGAAATACAAAACACAGAGAAAGAATGTTTAGATATGGTGAGCTTGGAGAATGATCTGGAGCCTTGGTTCTCAAGCTGAGAGTCATGGCTACCCACTCTAGGGGTCAGAATCAAGTATCCTACCAATCAGCTAATCACATTACAGTTCATAACAGTATTAAAAATCACACTTAGGAAACAGCAAGGAAATGATGTTATGGCTGGAGTCGCCACAGCATGAAGAACTGTATTAAATGGTCGCAGCACTGGGAAGGTAGATAGATAAGCACTTATTTAGAGGGTGCTGTCTAAGATCGTGGGTACTGGCTATGCAGCTATTTAAACTTTAACAGAGGGAGTAACTTAGTGCCAGAGGCATGCTAGTCATACTTCAAGGACTTGGTAGCCGTATGTGACCAGTGCTTGCTATATCACACAGTGCAGACACACACACCTCTCATTATTGGAAGCTTTGTTGCACAGCCATGGTCTGCATGGACTATTGATGTTTTTATATTGTACTTAGGATTTGGAAACTAGTCGTGAAACTGCTGAAAGAGATGAGAAAAGGCTCCAGGAGAGAAATCAGATCTTATCAAGCCAGGGTGGCAGGGAGGCTAAAGAACAACATTGTCTGTTTCACCATTTATTTGCAGTTATTTCCTTTCATTGTATTATGAAAAATTCCCAGAAAGTCATGCTGGAGTCAAAAATATGGGTTTGTCCAATACTTGGGTATCTACGGGCACATCATTTAAGTCGTCTTAATCTTTCCCCATCTATAGGATAGAGGTTGTGGTTTTGGCCCCACACCACTGTCATGAAGACAGAAGAGAGTTCATTTGGACCCTGTATAGAGTAGGTGTTATGATTTCAGTGAAAAATACCCCTATAGGTATCTGAACACCTGGTCCCCAGTTGGTGGCACTGTCTGGGGGAAGATTATGAGGGGCCTTGCTGGAGAAAGTTATATCAGTGCAGGTGGGCTTTGAACCTGTTCAAGCCTGCTCCACTTCCTGATCTCTCTGTTCCCTATGTGAGGATAAAAATGTGATTGGCCAATATTCAGTTTTGGCCACTTACTGTTATGTTTTCCTGCCATTATAGACCCTTCCTCTGGAACCATAAAGTCAAATAACATTTTCTTCTGCAAGAGGTCTTGCTTTGAGCCATGGCATTTTGTTACAACTGGAAAGTAACAAATACAATAGATACCGTCTAACGGAACTCCAACCTCATGAAACCCATTCCCGAGCCTGGGACCACTGACTAGGATGCTGGCATCTCTGTATCTGCTCTGCTCTCAGCACATAGAAGACACCACACGCACAGCAGTTGGATTTAATTGAACTGGAGTACTCTAACCTTTCTTTTTACACTCTCATTTTCATTATGAATGAAGACCCAGTGCAAACTCTGATGTTATTAGCATCCAAGGAGTAATTAACATGAAATAGGATCAGAAGACAACAATCCCTTAGAAGCTAATCCTTTTAAGTTAATAGAATTGAAATATTATAATTCATGAAACAGCACTTAAATAATGCTGCTTGGACAGTAACAGCTTGTTATTTATATTTGTTGAATTTTTAAAATTATACCCTTCACAGAATTGCTTGAGGGAATGAGTACAAAGAATTAATACATTAATTATCATAAATGAATCATTAAACAGCAACAGTCATAAACAGCTTAAGCTAATGTCTTTTTTAAAAAGGCATACCAAACAAACCAACAGCCATAGTACTTCTCTACACAGCAAAGTGGGCACACAGAGTAGTTGGTTCGAGGAACACTGAATGTGACCGTCGGGCTGTAAGCATTGAGCAAACAGGGACGCCTCATAAAAATACTAGGAAGCCAGGAATGTCCGTTAAGAGTAAAGACAGGGAGCTTCAAATGGGTTTACTGAACAAACATCCTCCCCAAGAGATGCCCTAATTGTGGGGAGTAATGCCCAGTTATAGGAAACATCTC
Source organism: Hylomyscus alleni (assembly GCA_019843855.1). NCBI lineage: Eukaryota > Metazoa > Chordata > Mammalia > Rodentia > Muridae > Hylomyscus > Hylomyscus alleni. The sequence goes on from JADRCC010561334.1 coordinate 14,686, forward strand.
CAGTAGGGGGTGGGTCTCCCCCCACCCCTTCTACATACAACAGGTATCTCTTCCTCACATGGGGGACAAAGGTCAATGGGAACAAAGAACAATGAAATGATAACCAACTCACACTGTAAACCTCTGTACTGGAAGGGTATAAAGAGTATGTGCTTTTGTTCCCCGGGGTCACGCCCCAATTGCAGGACGACCCTAGTATACTGGATTATTAAAACCTCTTGCTTATTGCATCGATCTCTGTCTCTGTGTCTTCGTGAGTGGGACATCCACCCCTGAATCTTACAGGGCCTCGCGTGCTTATGACTCCGAACTGGACAGCTCTTATGGAAACAGTTTCTAGTTTTTTGTTGCCTGCAGGACTCTACAGCAACAGTCAACTTCCGAGTCTTCCTTTCCACCTCTTTTTTTTTTTTTTTTGTTGTTGTTCAAATGAGATGTTTCTAACTTTCCAAAGAGAAGTTTTAAAATTTGACTTCAGCGAGTCTAAAGCCACTCAGAGCCCTGGAAAGCAGAAAACCTCGGCACCTGCCTCTCCATCTTGCTAAGTCAGCCCAGCCAGTATCCACCTGCTTAATTGGTTTGTTTTAATTGGATTTGAAGAAAAGGATTCAACAACTTAAAATAATTATGGTACTAATTGCTAAATTAGAATGTTTCAAATATCCCGGCCTGTAATTATCCATCCTCACTGCCAGTTTATATTCTTATATAGTCAGATTGGATTAATATGCAAGGGACCCTAAAAATCTCAAACCTCTATGCAGTGGGTCTCAGTTTGTTGTCAGAGCTGAGACCTATTGCTCAGGCCAGCTCTGTGTTGTTCTCTACCTAAAGCAGAGAGGTACAGGGCAGTGTCCACTAGAGGTTAGCCCAGAGATCTGTGTTCACACCCTTTTATGCTTTCCTTCTGTTTCTACACACATTGCCATCCCTATCTTGACACCAAGCAGTCAGTCTCAAACCACTTCCTGTCATTTAACTCTTCTGACTTTTACTTGGTATCACGATGAGATGAGATGAGATGAGACAAGACGAGACGAGACGAGACGAGATGAGACGAGACGAGACGAGATGAGATGAGATGAGATGAGATGAGATGAGATGAGATGAGATGAGATGTTGCATTGAATTCAGATGGTCTGTTTAGGAAATCTCTGTCAACATGTTGAGATTGACATGTGTTAGAGTATGTTTTATCATATGTGTGTGATATTTTGTGATGACTCTGAACCTACTGTCATGTCTTGGACACTGTCTTACACAGGAGTGATGTGAACTCTTGACAGGATTTTATTAATGTGTCACAAAATGTGTAGCCATTTAGCAGCTGCCATTACCCACACTCTGACCTGCTGTTTGATATTGCTATAGAACCAAGATCAGTTTGCAAGGCTAACATTCTGAGCCTCCTCTTAGCACTTTGTGGTCTGGATGGATGGTCATGATGTTGATAAACACCTACCAGGAGAACAGAGATACAGGATGTGTTCTGTTCTAAACAACTACAGCTAGCATTGTTGTGGGGGATCCATTTAGAGGAAACAGACTGCCTGCTTTTTCCTTTCCTTTCCTCTCTTCCTTCTCTTTCCTCTAAAAGAGCAAGGAAGCAGAATCATATAGAAAACAATACCATAAATACCAGCACACCACATATCTTCACCTAACATAAATCTTAATTTTTTTTCTCAGTATTCAACCAGTACTTGTGGGGCCAGGAAGCCATGGGACCGAGAAGCATGCTGGGAGCTAGAGTGGGGTCCAAACCCCCAGAAATCTTGAGGTTGGCAGGAATAAAATCAATGTCCCCCTGCCCTGGGCCTGCATGTCCTGGGTCACCTAGCCCTGAGCCCCAACCTTTGACTCACCAGAGGAAGTCTATTAACTGTAGCTACAGCCAGTTATAAACTTCCTTTCTCCTTATAAGAACATGTCCAGCAACACCTGGAATTCCTTCTCATGCAAATGAGGCATCCTTAGCATCCTGCCTCCCCCCACAGTGACATACACTTATCCTGAGAGCCCCTATTCATCTCCCAAAGGTTTAATAACTTTCGTTTCCCCCAATGAACTGAACCAGTTCTCTGAAGCGATTCCCCAGTGTGTGGATTCTTTTTCTTTATTTTATTTTATTATTTATGTATTTATTTATTTAGGTTTTTCGAGACAGGGTTCTTGGCTGTCCTGGAACTCACTCTTTAGACCAGGCTGGCATCAAACTCAGAAATCTGCCTGCCTCTGCTTTCCAAGTGCTGGGATTAAAGGCATGAGCCACTGCTGTATGTATTCCTTACCTGTGCACTCAACACCGACCAGAATCCTGCCTGCAACAAAATTGTCCTTGCTATGCTTGCCTCCCTCTAGCCTAGCACTAATCTTTCCCTCCCTCCCTCCCTCCCTCCTCCTCTCCTTCCCTCCCTCTCTCCCTCCCTCCCTCCTCTCCTCCCTCCTCCCTCCTCCCCTCCTCCCCTCCCTCCCTCCCTCCCTCCTTCTCTCCATTCACCCCAAGCCCTGCTCCCCACCCCTGTCACAGAGTTCCTTTCCACTTCCTTCCCCTTCTCCTCTGAGAGTGTGGGTCCCCCCTTGGTTATCCCTCCCAACCCTGCCAGATTCGGTGCATCCTCTTCCACTGAGGCCAGACAAGGCAGCCCTGTTCAGGAATGGATATCACAGTCAGTCTATAGCTTTAGGGAGAGTCTCCGCTCCAGTTGTTGGGAGGTCCACAAGAAGACTGAGTTGCATGTCTGCTACATATGTGCCGAGGGGGCGGGGGGGGGGTGCGGCGGTCATTCCAGACCATGTGTGTTCATTGGTTGGTGGCTCAGTCTCTGCGAACACCCAGGAGTTAGCAGAATTTAGGGTTAAAAATAGAAACTCCTCAACAGAATTGAAGCTGCCCATGTAGGTGCTCACTCTGGCCAGCACTCCCAGGCTTTGCTGTACTTCAGTACCACCTGGAGAGACTTCA
>JADRCC010561348.1:0-11067 GCA_019843855.1 Hylomyscus alleni
CCACACAAGCTGACAGCCTGAGCTCGATTCCCAGGACCCAACAAAAAAAGAGAATCTACAACCCTGGGCTTGAATCTACAACCCTAGCGCTCCTACAGAGACAGGAGAATTACCTGGGCATTTGGAACTCACAGTGATCCTCCTGCTTCAGGATCCCAAAGCACTGGCATTTTAGAATGGAGCACCTCCAACAGCTACAACACTCTCTTAGCCAACTGTTTCAGCGGCTGCCTTCACCTCCCACTTGCTCCTCAGCTCTCTCCAATTCTGCTTCCATAGGACCTACATCTACGGTGCCGGCCTGCAAGCCCTGCGGTCCAAGTGCCAGGGCTTCTCTATGATTTACTTCAGTCCCTCACCAGCATCCACCATAATTCTTGAGGCACCACCTCTTAGCTCTCAGTCACCATACATTCCCTCCTACAGGACTGCCTCTCCAGCTGACCCTCCTCCGCTGCCTGCTAGTTCTCAGCAGCCACCCTGAACTCCTCACACTGATCAGCTCCCTTGCCATTCTCAGAGTCTCAGACATGTAAATACTTTATTATGCCTGGAGACAGTTTCGCTTTGTTGTTTTTTAAACAGGTCAGCATGCTTACAACAAAGGTGATTTTATACTTGTTCTCTTCAGGCTGTCTGTGTCCAGTAAATGGCACTCATCCATTTGCTCAGTTTTTAAAATTATAAAAACTACATAGCAGCCAAGTGTGATGGCTCACGCCTTTAATCCCAGCATTTAGAAGGCAGAGGCAGGTGGATGGAGACCAGATGAGTTCAAGGCCAGGCTGGTCTACCTAGCAAGCTCCAGGTCAGCCAGAGCTACGGTGAGATCTGTCTCAAAAAATGAAATAATTAAAACAAAGGAGACTTCTTTCCTAAATATCCAACTAAAGGTGTCCCATTGCCGTCTCTTGCTTGCTCTGTTGTGATCACAACAGGACAGGCTCTGGCACAGCTTGTCTGACTTGGTAAACACCCCACCCCTCGCACAAGAACTGCACCCAGCACACGGCAGGCCCACAGACCACGAGGCTTAAAAGAGTGACTTTTAAAGATGTTTTTAAAGGGGATGAGAGACATACTTGGCCTCATGTGGGCTTTTGAAACTGCAAAGCACACCTCCAATGATACCCCTCCTCCAACAAGGCCACACTTCCAAATCCTTCTCAAATAGCAAGACTTTCTGACGACTAAGCGTTCAAATATATGAGCCTACAGGGGCCACTCTTATTCAATGACAGGCAAGTGAGAGTCAGTCAGATTACATGGGGCCTTCTTTTTTGTTTTTGTTTTGTTTTTTGTATGGTTTTTTTGATACAAGGTCTAATTACATATGCCTAGCTGTCCTGGAACTCACTATGCAGTCCAAGCTAGCCTCAAACTCAGATCTTCTTACCTCTGCCTTCAGAGTACTAGGATAAAAGGTGCCCATAATCACAGGGTCTTAAGGTCTTATACAGGGTCTTAAGCCACCAAAGTCTTAGTATTTATTGTGAAGCCATTAGGTTTTAAACTCTAGTAAGTACAGCCCCTCCTCTCACTAAAGCCCAAAATGAAAACTCAGCTTCTCACAGAAGGGACTAAGAGTTATGACCAGATAACCACATGCTCAAGACAGGCCACTTTATCCCCAGAGGCCAAGTGAGTCCAGGGCACCTGCTATCAAGGCTAAGCATCTGGTCCAGTTGCCTGTGATGTGCAAATATAGTTGTCTGAGATCTGCAATTTAGAGTTGTTATTAAGTAGAGTATTACAGAACACACATGTAAGTGTTGAAAATCTATTAGAGCAGTGATTTTCAAACTTTTTAATGCTGTGACCCTTTATACAGTTTCTCATGTTGTGGTGGCCCTCCAACCATAAAATTATTTTTGTTGCTAATTCATAACTAATTTTGCTACTGTTATGAATCATAATGTAGACATCTGTGTTTTCTGATGGTCTTAGGTTATCCCTGTGGAAGGGGTCTCGACTCACAGGTTGAGAACCACTGTGTTAGAGGTTGTTGCAATAGTTTTAACAAACAAATCAAAAACAAAAAAACAAAAAACATCTGGGCACCTTTAATCCTAACAACTGGGGAGGTGGAGGCAGTTGGATCTTTGAGTTCGAAGCCAGCCTAGTCTACAGAGTAAGTTCCAGGATAGCCAGTGCTACACAGAGAAACCCTGTCTCCAAAACAAACAAACAAACAAACAAAAGCAAAAATAAAACAAAAGACAGCACCTTAATGGTGATGGTGAACAGTGAACACGTAAAGAAAAGTAGAGGAATTTAAGAAATACTAGAAGAAAGAGCAACTGCAGAACCTCCCCAAGCCCCTCACTGTAACCTGCAGTAGGATCGGATGTCAGGGGGAAGACCAGACAGAAATGCTTTCCCAGCCACACACCTAGCTTGGGCCTGCATGCTGGCTGGCTGCTGTTGCCCTGTACTGAGCTGAGGACTCCAGGGTCAGGACCAAGACTGGAAAGGAAGATTATGAACTTTATTTTCACTATGTATAAGGTGCCCATGACATACCCAGGGTGATGGGAGATGAAACTAGACTGATCTGAAGTCATGAAGGAGAGCTAGGCTAAAGATGGCATTTTTAGGGTTGGGGAGACAGCTCAGCTAGTAAATTGCTTGCTGTGGAATTGGGGAGGCAGAGAGGGTGGGTCTTTATTTACAGGCCTGCCAACTCAATCTACTAGGTGGTAGGTGAGCTCCAGACCCATGAGAGACCTGCCTCAAAATATGAATGACAAAATATGAAGGTTGACATCTGGCCTCCACACACACATGTGCATACACACAAGCACCTGAACATCATGTGCACCCACATGAACAAACAAAGCAAAGAGTGATGCATACCTTTAATCCCAGCATTGAGTAGGCAGACTCAAGAGAACCTGAGTTTGAAGCCAGCCTAGTACACATGGAGCCCTGGGTTCAGTTCCCAGTACCACCAAAAGATGAGAAATCCCTCTCTTTCTCTCTCTCCTTCCCTCCCCCCACCCCATGTACAGGCAGCAGAATGGTTGAGCAGGTAAGGGTGACTGCCACCATGGCCATCTAGGTTTGATCCCCAGGACTCACATGATGCAGGAAAGAACCCACTCCTGCAAACAGCACTAGGCAAGTGCTGTGCACTGAACTTGTCAACCTCCCAAGTTATCCAAGTTATACTCCCCAACTTTCTGTTTTGTGGTTTTTTTTGAGACAGGCTCTCACTATGTATCTCTGCCTAGCCTGGAACTCAGTCTGTAGCCAAGGCTGGCTTCAAACTCAGGTTCTCTTGAGTCTGCCTACTCAATGCTGGGATTAAAGGTATGCATCACACTCTGTGGCAGAGTATGCCCCACACTCCGTGGCAGAGTCTGCGAGCTCCACACTCCGTGGCAGAGTCTGTGAGCCCCACACTTGGTGGCAGAGTCTGTGAGCTCCACACTCGGTGGCAGAAGCACATCCACCAGCATAAATAGATAAATATAATCAAAGTTAAAATAATAAAGTTCATGAATAACCCCTGAGGTCATGAGAAAGGATGAAATTCTTAGAATATGAAGGATTTAGACTTAAAGAAATTCAACATTTTATGATTGGAGGAAGACGAGGAACTAATGGGCTAAAGAGGAGGAAAAAAAAACAAGAGGAAAAGGAAAAAAAAAAAGGCTTAGTAAAGAAGACCAGAAATCACTAGATGTGCTCAGACAGGAGCAGCAATTATGGCACTGGTAGTGTCTGAGAGGAGGATGCACACACACACACACACACACACACACACACACACACACACACACACGCTTATGCCTGCGTTTCTTATAGACAGTATGAATTTTGGGTTGAAATTTTGTGGGTGGGTTGAAGTCTCTATCAATCCACTGGGGTTCTTGCCTGGCTATAGGCTTCTTCAGGTTCTATATCTCCAATGCTGTGAGTCACAGCTAAGGTCACTCATTGATTCTTGGGTGTCTCCCTTATCCCAGGTCTCTGTCTAGGAGATGCCCACACCTCCCCACCCCGTCAGTTGCAGATTTTCATTCATTCTCATGGCCATCTAGCCATCTCTCTGTCCCTCCCCATACCTGGTCAGTTTTATTCAGATATATAGAAAAAGAAAGCTTAAGTGCAATCTTCATTTTATTATTATAATCAAAACTAGGACAGTTTAGAAATGAAGTAGTCACCACAAGAGCTTATTTTTCTCCACATAAACATAAATTCTAAATCATTTCCTCTAATAAAGTAAAATTAGAGTCAGGCAGTGATGGCGCATGCCTTTAATCCCAGCACTCAAGGCAGAGGCCCACCTGGTCTACAGAGTAAGTTCCAGGACAGCCAGGGCTACACAAAGAAACCCTGTCTCAAAAAAACAAACAAACAAACAAAAAAGAAAATTAATATACAGTATACAAAAAGAAAACATATTCTCTGTAGGGGACCTGTGAGATGGCTCGAGATAAAGGCACTTGCTGCCAAGCCTGACGCCTGAGTTCAATCTCAGAACCCTCATGGTAGAAGGGGAGAGCTTCCTCCCACAAGTTGCCCTATGATCTCTACACTCATGCTATGTTCTTTGCACATACACACTAAGTATTTTTTAAAAAAAATCAAATACAAATGCAAATGTTGAGCCAGCAATATGACCCAGTGGGCCATGCAATCTGTCAGCTTGAATTCTATCCCCAGAACCTACATAAAGGCAGAAGAGAACCAACTCTATAAAATTGTTCACTGACCTCCATGTAAGCATAGTGACAGCCCTCCACATACATATTATGCATGTGTACAGATATACAGTAATACAGTTTGAAGGACAAATGCAAGCATACAGTAGGGAAGATGAAGCATTTGTTATGCTTTGGTGATAACATGACTCTAACCATTCCTTTGCAGAAGTCCTTTTGTAATGAGTGCTTATTCTCTTAGATCCTTTGTTCCACATGTAGCTTTGTGTCAATGGAAACTAATGCCTTAAAAGTGTATTATAAAGGGCTGGAGAGGTAGCTCAGTGACTAAGAACATTGGCTGCTCTTCAGAGGACCTGGATTTGATTCCCAGCATAGTGGCTCCCAACCATCTGTAAATCCAGTTCCAGGAGATGTGGTACTGTCTTCTGGCCTTTGTGAGCACCAGGCATACACATGAAATTAAAAGTACCACAAGTTTAGCTTTACCGTTACTTTGATTTTCCCATTTTTGAACTTTTGAGACAGGCTGTGTAGCCCTAGCTATTCTGGAACTCACTCTATAAAACCAAGATGACCTTTGTCTCCGAGGAACCCCCTGTGGCTCGCGAGTGCCGGAATTAAAGGCCTGCGCTGCTGCCACCACCTGCCTATAGTGTTACTTTAATTGCAAAGAAAGAAAAGTTGTCTAGGTGTTCTCATAAAAGTTTGATATTTTCTTAATAAAATTGTATATTTGAGAACTTAAAGAAAAATAATAGCTTAGGTTAAGTGGGAAAATATGTATGTATTTTAAATCTACATATGAAAGAGATAAAGCACTAGTAATTCTGGGTGGTTTAACTGTATGTGGGCCTTCTCTCTTCTGTCCTCTTTCTTTTCCTTTCCTCCTCCTTATGCTTCCAAGTCTGGCTGTGAATTTATAATTCTGTCTTGGTCTTTTAGGTGCTGTGATCATGAGTGCCACCATACCTGACTTGCTTTTGTTTCTTACCAGTTACTAAGCTTTCTGTAGTGGTTCTGTGATATTTAAAATGTTTATGCATTTTCTACCTGGGATAATTTTTTAAAGATATTTTATTTATTTATACCATTTTTAATTTAAAGATCAAGATAAATTTACTGGTGTGTAGCATTTTTCTCATATCTAGAGCTATATTCCAAACAAAATGGAGAAACACACATCTTCTATATTACTGACAAGGGCTTAGTGTAGACACTTAACCTTGCTTACATTCATCAAGCCTTGAAACAGCTTCCTGCTCTAGGACTGTGTGGGTAGATCAGACATTCTTATCCAGGTTGATGTAGCCTACATGTGCTTGTCCATGTGCAAAAGGCAAGAAACACATTCCTCTAGCTCCAAGTGGCTTTGCTGGATTACTACCTCCTGGTTAAGAGACAAACAAGGAAGATAATGATTGTTTGCCAGTCAGGTTTCCAGGCTTCTCCTTAGAAGCCTAGGGCACATACTGTCAACATGTACTTAGGGAAAATCTCTCATGGATGCACAGGAGTGCAGAAAAGGGTTACCGTTTTAACACAGATTAGGTTTTCTGCTATTTATCATATGAAAAAGCAGGAACTTATTCTAACTTGTTTTATATCTTGGTTACAAATATTAAGCATTTTTCTTTGGAATGCTCTTTCCTTTTGAAACTCAACAACTTCAAGAATCCAGTAGTGTATATGACTCATATTTTAATAATAAATTTCTATTTGAAAAGCCTACTGAAAAAGTTCATAATATTAAAAATAAACATTTTGACACAATTGTCCTTTTATATTATACAACTTCATGTTATACAAGCTGTACATGTTCAAAAATAATGGAAACACATAGTATAGGTTAAAAACTATATGTTGGTTGTAAAATTGTATAGACTTATTTTATCATTTTAGGTGGCAAATGCCATGAAAAACTCATTACCATTTGATGCACCCGATTCTTCACAAGAAGGCCAGAAAGTACTTAAAGTGGAAGTCACTCCAACAGTGCCGAGAATCTCTCGGACTGCCATTACAACAGCATCAATTCGTCGTCATAGATGGAGAAGAGAAGGTAAGTAGAAAATTCCCATAGTTTACTTTTGGATTCAAGTAAACTTATCACTGTTTATACAGAGTGTACAAATGTTTGATAATTAATGCTCATGAATTAAAGTAAAATATTTTCATTTAAAAATGGTACTACAAATGTGATAATGCTTAGTTATTTTAATGTAAATATATATCTGTTTATAAAGTAGGAAGATGTTAGACTGTTCAATTGATGATAAAATATAAAATAAGACTTAGCCAAATTTTGTCTTTTCTTAAAACTAGTAATAAACTAGTAATAAAAATAGGGGGAGAAAGTTGCTTTAAGCCTATTAGCTGGAAAAAAGGTACATGTCTGAGCACTGTGGAGAAAACTCTATGCCTGGTCCAGCTAACAATATAATACGAACTGTCCATGAAAGAATTGGTTCTTAGTTTTGGATTTTTGCATTTGCTTTTTTTTTTTATTCTAAGAGCTGAACCCAGCAATATTTTATAGACATATGGTACTAAACAGTCAAGCTGTCTTGCCTAAGAGAAATTGTCATTTTAATGATCCTGATTTTTCTGTCCCATTCATTTGCAAAACTCACATTGTTCATCTGCTGCCTTATGTGTGTGCAAATTGTGCACACACATGTAACTATATAGACAGTGTTTGTGTTAATATCATATCCATATATACATTCTCTTATCTGCCTGGGTCAGAATGCTCAGAAAAGAATAGAGCAGCACAAAAAGTACTAAAATTTTATATGTTGAATCCCAGATGGCTTTGACTTCTCAAACGAGGCTGACTCGAGTATTCCTGGCTCCCCGATCCAACTCGGCTCCACTGACCTAGGGATCAAACGTGTGCAAGAGGGGGAGGTGCTGGTGCGCAGGACCCCTGAGCATGGCTCGCCGGAGCCCAACTCAGCAGCAGCCACAACAGAGGGTAGGACAGAGATGAGGAGGCAGAAGTCAGTGAGGCAGTTGCTGGAGAAGGATCCTGGCTCTCTGTCCCCAAGCAGAGCACCTTTCCATTCTAGTGTGTGTCTCCACTACCCCTGGGTGTGCTAGCTCCTCTTTGCAAAGCAACCCTCCCTCCCATATGCCTAGCACCAGGTTAGGTACAATCTTCAGTTGCCATTTGTGCTGGCCTGGAGTCTGCATCCCTGTGTCATCAAACAGCAGCTTGGCATGGCTACTAACAAGGCAGGGGCCTGGATGAAAAGGTCTGCAAATGCTTCAAATTTTTCATTACTGAGCATGTTTACTCTTAACATTAGAAAAAAAAAAATGCACCCAATGGTCATGAGCCTTATTAGTCAGTATTAAAATTTATTCTTTAGCCGGGTGGTGGTGGCGCACGCCTTTAATCCCAACACTTGGGAGGCAGAGGCAGGTGGATTTCTGAATTCGAGACCAGCCTGGTCTACAGAGTGAGTTCCAGAACTACCCAGAGAAACCCTGTCTTGAAAAAAACAAAAATATACATATATATATATATATATATATTCTTTAAAAGTCAGTGAAGAGAATTTTAAAATATAAGCACATTTAAGAAATTGAAGTGGAGCTGGCATTTATCTGTTTTCCTAGGGTGTCCAAATAATAAGTATTTCCAGTCTCTGATAAAGAATGCTGATATTAATTGGCTTCTCATCAGCTGGGTTAAGTTGTGTAGTAAATTACTGACATCTTTTCTCTGTAAATGTGTTATCCTGGAGCATACTACACTTTACACACACACACACACACACACACACACACACACACACACAGTGGTTATAGCTCCCAGATGGAAGTGAAATGAATTATTTACAGATCAAGTACAGAGAAGATTCTTGTTCCTACAATGTAATCATTTGCACATAAGAACTCTGTGCTCCATCACTACCTGTAAAAAAGAACATGTCTCTCTGATGGGAAAGCATCTGCCTGCTGCTTTGTATGAAATATCATATGAGCTAGCTTTGTGGAAAGGAGAACTGTAGCCAAATGGTTTCATTATTTAGCTTATACTGCCCTGGAGTACCACTATTAAACCTTGTACTAACAAACCTGTAAATAGCTTTAAAAGAGATCAATGGTTTCTGTTTATTTTAAAGATCAAACATACTTATAAAATACTTACCTTCTACTTTAAGAAGTATCTTTCTCTTTGGTGTATTAGAAATCTGAGCATGCTCAGTAAGGATCTAAATGTACCCTCCGTTCTTCCCCTGTTTGACCAAATTGACTTTACTTTAACAGTATTGCATGTGCATGACCTAATGACCCCAAAGTTGGTACTGTTTTAGAGATCCTTCTTGACGTGGCTGTAGAAGATGTGGCCTTCCCTTTTGTCTTTTTGCATCTCTATCTTACCCCTAGCAATTAGATGCATCTTGTTTAAATGCAAGGAAGGAAGGAAAGAAAGAAAGAAAAGAAATTAAGAAAATGAGTAGATTGGAACCCAAGTGGATCCAAACTGAACAACAGTCTATTTCTCATTCTTGATAACTAAATATAAACCTTTGATGATTATATATGACTGTTAGTAAGTTGCAAGTATTTGCACTAAAAGTAATGCCATATATTAGCAGTTGATGAAACTCTTACAAGAATGACACTGGCTGAAACATTGCTTCTAAATTCATCAGTTGTATACTTTGAAAACAGAACCCAAGTAGCAGTTCCTCTTGAATATCTGTTTTAATTCTATTGAATCTCCTGTTAGTGTTAAATGATTAGTTTGGGGTAGATTTCAAGGAAAATCAATATATTTCTTTAGTGTATTTGAAGCTAGGTGTGGTAGTGCAAGCCTTTAATTTTATCACTCAGGAGACAGAGGCAGTCAATCTCTGTGAGCTTAGGGCCAGCCTGGTCTACATAGTGAGTTCCAGACTAGTCAGAGCTACATATTGATAACTAAATATAAACCTTTGTTTCAGAAGAAAAAAAAAAGGACTGTTTTATCTTTTATCCTAAATTAATTGTGGTTTTAAGTAAGTATTAGTAGGTGCAAAATTTATAGGAAAATTAACTATTAACAAAAAAGTCAGTGAAATCCCTTTCAGTCTTGTCTTTGAGTCATGGATATTGTCACCTACAGAAAAACTATAAAAGGAAATATGTTTTGAGACTCCATTGCATTTTTACTTCCTGGGATTTTGTTGTTATTTTGTTTTGGTTTTGGCGGTGATGGTGGTATTTTTGTTTTTATTTTTGTGAGATAGGGTTTCTTTGTGTAGCCCTGACTGTCCTAGAACTCACTCTGTAGACCAGACTGGCCTCAAACTCAGAGAGAGTTTTGTGCTACCTTTGTGCTAGGGTTAAAAGTGTACATCAGCACACCTGGCTTTCTTTGAGGGCTTTTAAGACAGAGAAAAAGAAATTGATCAAAATGTACAAGAATTTTGGTAATTCTCTAGAATGCTGGAACTTTTATATTACATATATAACTTACTTTAAAATAAAACATGTTTGTAGTAATGATGTTTTTAAATAGTTTAATAATAAAAATGTGTTTATTAGGGCAGGCAAAATTATTCAGTTATTAAAGGTACTTGCCCTGCAAGCCTGATGACCTGAACCCATGTAAAGGTGGATAAAGAAAACCAAATTGTCCTCTGCCCTCTGCACATAGACACAGCAGACACACAGAGTGACACTAATCAAAATCTAAATGAGCTTGCTTGTTATATTTTTAAATTAAAGACTCTAAACTAAGATAGTGCCTGTGATTTCTGTGTAATCATCGTTCCATTACATTGAAACAACATTTCAGTATATACAATAGCAGTAGATTCTCTTGCATGGTGGCTTTTTATGTTATCACCCTCTTACAGCCATACTGCTTGGCATCAGATATGCATGAAGCAACAAGCAAGGCTAGCACTAAGTCTCTCGGTTTCCTGTCCTAACTACTTAGATAAACCCATTTCATACTAATATTTGTGAATATTTGGAATCTTTATGCTAATTATAAGTCAATTATTAAGAGGTAATATGAATATGATCTAAAATGTCTATTTTCAAGGTACATAATACTCAGTTCTTTTGACAGGATTGAGAGAAGTAGTGTCAGCTGCTATTATTTTTAGTAAATATATTTCCACATGGCTTTGCATGGTGATTAAATATTAAATTGCTGTCGATATTTATATTTATATATGTAACAAGTTGCCTTTTGCTTTAAGAATAGCCTAATTTGATTCTTTTTTATAAGTAACTAATTGATATGAAGAAATATAGCTAAGAAATATTTTTACTTTTCAGGTGCTGTGTTAAGTAAAAGATTGTGTTTGAATATGTACATTTTTATTAGGTAACCTGTATCTCAAATTAGTATTTACATTGTTCTCTAACATTTTAACTTAACTATCAC
>JADRCC010561352.1:0-5000 GCA_019843855.1 Hylomyscus alleni
TCTCTGCTCCCATTAGACTCTAGGAGCTCATAGGCATAAGAAGGCAAAGTACCCATGATGCACTGCAATCGTCTGCTCCCTGTTCCCCAGGCCAACTTCAAATTAATTTATATTGCTACCTTCTCTGGAGACTTATTTAAAGGAAAAGTTGATGATGAAGTAGAACTTTAAAAAATACTGTTGGGCAACTAAAATATCACCATGAAGATTTGTATTAGAAGCATTTAATAAAGAACAACACAAAGCACAAGGAAGAATTGGTGAACAATCTCTGTTCTAGTTATTAGTGACCTATCCCAAGATACAAGATGGCAGATAAGTGGAAAATTCCCTCTGGGCTTCCACCAGAAGCAGCCAAGTCTCCACATTGTAAATGTTTAATGTAGTAGATAACTCATAAACCACATATATGCATGTTCCCATGTAGTCCCTAGGCCCCTGCATTTAGGAAAATGATGAGCCTAGAGCCCACCATGATCTGTGGCCATACCTGAGAGAGGCAAGCCACTTCTGGGCCCATCCACCCAAGAGTGGTGGCCAGTTTTCTGTGTGAGTTTTAAATATTGTCTTCACAACTGTGAAAGCCAGTAACAATGCTGACCTGAGCCTGTTCAGTCACCACAGGGAACACAGCTGCTTTGGAGCAAGAATAAATGTCTTCCAGGAAGCATTAACATCCAGTTTGTTTATTACTTCAACTGTGCCACAGACTAAGACAATGGAAAAAAATGTAGTTTAATTAGGAGCTGAGAAACATACCAATAAAATTATCATACACACATTCTTAAAGTAGAGGCTGTTTCCCAAGAAACATTTATAACCTGGCTACCCCTCAAAGACATTTAGTAATGTCAGTGTCTTGAGTAGTTCTTGGCTGTTCACAGTTAATCTGTGGGGTGCTCTGCTGGCATCTAGTGGGACAGGAATGCCATAAATCTCTCACGATGGCCAGGAGGGCAATCCACAATCAAGAAAGAGCTCACCCAAAATATCGGAAATGCTAGCACTTAGAAACGCTGAAACCTGTGGTTTATGTAGGCAATAATATATTTGTTACCCAACAAACTGAAAGCAGACAAGCTTATGTTCATTGTTTTTCCATGGTCAGCCCTAAATCATCTATCTAATAGAATGTCTGTCTGATAGAATTTTTTCTGTGAAAAATTCATGATGTTGAATTTTCTTCTTTCTCCAAAATATTAGTCATCGTAACTGCTTCATTTATAGATAAATTTAATTTCTTCCTTTCTGCACATATAAAAATTCCTATGCCTTAGGCATTGCAGCACACACCTGTAATCCCAGAACTCAAAAGACCTAGGCAGGATGAGTCAAACTTCTAGACTAGCCTGGGCTACATAGTGAGACCATGAATCAAAAGAAAACAAACAAAAGGTTCATATACAGGAGATATTTCTTAATCAAATCCCCCCAAATTTTGAGGAATAAGCCATAGAATAACAAGCCAAAGTCACTGCTAATACCCATCAGTTGGGTGCCCTGACAAGATGGGAAACTGGCTTTTCCAAGTCTTGCTTTCCTGTTTGGTCCACTGCATCATAATATGCTCCTTTATTAAAAATGCCAGGTAGAGGTCTGAGGAAGGTAAACACTCACTCACGCCATAGGAAGGTTTAGACCAGTGGTGGAGCTCCACGTTTGAGGACAATGCATAGTTTCCAGGTGAGAGAGTTTGGTTTCGACGAGAGAAGGGCAGATCAGGGAAGGCAGAGCTTCACAGTGAGCTCACCAACACAGCATGTCCCCAGGTAACCACTGCTCCCCAGACCCGTGTGGCCATGTCTGTCTGCATCATCCTCGCTCCCAGGTAATTCATGTAGAGGTACAAGACAGAACGGAACCACAGCTTGGCAAGAACTGTGAGAAGTTTCACAAAGGAAATGAATGAAAGCTGGAGTCACACTTTGAACCATATAATTCTAGCTGCTAGCCATTAATCATGTGGTCTGAATCCGGCCACCATGAGCCCATTTTGAAACAAAGGGCATGAGTTAAGAAATTAAAATTAAAAAAAATGTATTATCAATAATGGAATAAAAGCTACAATTGCTAGGGTGATTTCCATATGCCAAAAACTATTGCCAAGTGCACTTTACTACAGTTTTCAAGATGGACCTGGACAAGATTACTTCCCTTCACAGAGTATGGAGCTTAAAGAGGCTAAGCCACTGGAGACCAGAACTAGGACTTGCATGGCTATGTACCAGAGCATAGAGTCAAGTCCCTTGAAGTCCCCTACCATCACTCTCCCCAGCTCTCTGTCTCTAAGACACTTTGCAAAGTTGTTTGCATTCCTGTGTCAGATGTGGGGCTTTCAAACAGGTTGAAGCATCAGTGGCAGTCCTACAAAAAGCAAGTAGCTCCATTAATTTACTACCTGTCTGAAAGCCCCAAAGGTAAATGAGCTGTTTGTAGACCTCCCTAGAGTCATTCTGGACTGTCTTTCAAAATCATGGTTAGGTTTCTTTTCTCAGTGTGACACAAGTTAAAATCATTTGAAAAGAAGGAATCTCAGTTGAGAAAATGCCCCAACTAGACTGACCTATAGGCAAGCTTATGGAATATTTTTTCTTGGTTGATGATTTATGTGAAAGGGTCCAGGCCACTATGGGTGGTATAGTCTTTGGGTAGATGGTCCCTAGATGTGTTCAAAAGCAAACTGAGGGACAAGACAGTAAGCCATGTTCCTCTGGGGATTTTGCTTCAGTTCCTACCTCCATTTCCCTCACCTGGCAAAACAGTCATTGGAATTGGTATATTTTGAACTCAGTGGACTGCGACCCAGGATAAGCCAACTAAACCTTTCCTCTCCAAGTCAATTTCAGTCATGGTGTTTTATAACAGCAATAGAAAGCAAACTAAAGCAGAAAAGAAATATGAAAGTTTCTAATATAGAAGCCCATTATCCATATTTCAAACAATGTTCTGCAGAGTATTAAATTGAGACTGAAATACATAAGGTAATTGAATTAAAAATAGAGTTCTACTAGATACTCTATATAAATGCTAGAGTTTAACTTTCCTTGGTACATGTGTGTGCATGGCATGGGCATGGTGTGGCATGTGTGTATATTTGTATCATGGGGGGGGGCATCATCTGTTGTTGGCATTCAGTTTTTTCTTATTACCTTACCTTCCTCTCATGCATGCATACCATTCGTCACTTCCACCCCTACTTCCCACCCCTGGGCTGTCTGTGGAAGGAAACCTTCTATATGAATTTTATTCTTTGGGTCTCAATTGTGCCCACTTTGAGCAAACCTGATGTGACATTCGGGAAGATGAAGGCTATGGAACAGGTCTCTAGACCCAGCTCATTCACCCCAGAGAATCACCCTATCATCGGTAAAAATTAGGTTTCTTAGCTCAAGAGTGGCTATTACAAAGCCACTCGGAGATCAGTAGTGGGTTTGGGGGCCACTATAGAGAAACTGGACTGCATCTCAATGCAAGGGAATTCTCCTGTTCCTCATCTAATGTTTTCAACATTTTCCCAGTGTTCAAATGCCACAAAGCATTCCTAAGACCTGTTTCTTGTGGGAGGAGTTTGAATTTGGAGCAGAAAAGCACTCCAATACACCAAACACCCAGTAGGACCACTTTCACCATTGAGCAGAGTGTGAACACACTGGCTTTCAATTACTAAGCTAAAAGTAGTCCTTGA
Organism: Hylomyscus alleni; assembly: GCA_019843855.1. Classification (NCBI taxonomy): domain Eukaryota; kingdom Metazoa; phylum Chordata; class Mammalia; order Rodentia; family Muridae; genus Hylomyscus; species Hylomyscus alleni. Next base: position 3,686 of record JADRCC010561352.1, read on the forward strand.
AAGTGTGCAAAATGTGGTCATATAAACACAATTAAATGAGGCAAAACAGTCATTGGAATTGGTATATTTTGAACTGAGTTGAGTTACACACACATTTGGAAATGGAATGTTTCCATATCAGGAAATTTTATAATTTGTATACGAGGTGTATTTGAATAGGACCCACATCTTGGGTGCCATACTCTTTCATCCACTCTACCTTTGGTGATAGCCTCCTTTGTCATGCCTTTCTTTGAGCAAATGTGTATGGGGGCAGAAAATAAAATCCTGATGAGGATTTCCCAAACCTTTGGGTAAGACAAGAGAGTCCCTGAGGATAGTGGTTCACCCACTGACACCCTCCCAGGGGAGATCTCTGCAGCCCCCCTCCCTGTTCTACCCCCTTACTCTCCCCTTTTCTGGCAGCTTCTGACACACAGGCTCATTGATAAGCACAGGGAAGCCAGCCAGTTTTCTTTTTATCAAGTGAGTAGCTTTGAGCCACTCATCATTTCCAGCAATTCTCTTGGGAGCTGAGAGCTGACCTCATGCCTGTCATCTGTTGGGAGGTCCCTGGCCTCACCCGATCTCCGTCCTGGGAAGGTTTGATTCCCACTGATAAGCAGCAACGGCTAAGAGAAGAGATGCAGATCTCTGGTTTCACTGTAGATGAGGCTCACACAGAAACTGAAGTCTGACTCCTTGAGCCTAAAGCTGACTAATCAGGTTTGAGTGTGAAACCTCTGGTGTATACACGGATATTCCTTTTCTAGTTTATCTTTTCTCCCAAGTCCCCGCCCTCTCTGGTTTCTTTCTGTTGGTCATATATACCTGGTATATACACTGGTGCAAACAGGACCCATGTGGAATTACTTGCCAGAGGGTTTTTGAGATGCAGGATAAGCTATCCTTTGGTTCCAAGCAAAAACACAGGTGTGTGTGTGTGTGTGTGTGTGTGTGTGTGTATCTCATCCTTATGTATATATGTGTGTATGACCATTCATCTCTCTATCCTTGTGTGTGTGTGTTAGAGTGTGTGCTTGTATGTCTGTCTGTCTGTGTCTCTATCCTTGTGTGTAAATGTGTTTGTGTCTGTCTGTCTGTCAGACTGAGTCCTTGAATGGAACTTAGATTCCAAGCTAGATTCTACCATCTATTTCTTTCTAACTAATACCTGATCACTTAAAGTTTAGAATTCAGGATCTTACAAATAACAAATCAGAAGAGAAACTCAAAAAGGACTGACAATGGAGGTAAGTATACAGTATCAGAGTGACTTCACCATTACCACACACCTTCCCTGCAATTCAGTTCAGTTTCCTAGGATCTGCGGGGA
>JADRCC010561352.1:7500-11712 GCA_019843855.1 Hylomyscus alleni
GCCTAGTGTGATGATTGCCTTCTGTTGCTTATGGATCCAGATGTAGAACTCTAGGCTCCCTCAGCACCATGTCAGCCTGCATGCTTCCCACCATGCTGATAATGGACTAAGCCTCTGAAACTGTAAGCCAGTCCCAATTAAATATTTTCTTTTATAAGAGCTGCCATGGTCATGTGTCTCTTTACAGCAATAAAACCCTAATTATGATACCTTCCCATTATTATCTCATTCCACCTGCTTTGTCTTCCACAAAACCCCTTTGCACCCTATAGGATCCTGGAAGATGGAGCTTTAAGGTCACAGATCCTCCATCTTCAAAAGACTGACATCCCTGGAGTGAACCTGAGTCTATCCTGCCAAATCCATACTCCATGTATTTCCTGTCAAATAAATAGTAAGTATGAGAAGAGAGCTAGCATCTTTCTCTTGACCTCTGCCTTCTCTGGCCTGTTCTCCCTCTGTCACAGCTGAGGCAGAATTAGTTAATCCAAATACAATGAGACCTGATTGAAAACCATGGGCTCTGCCAAGATAGGAATTCGAAAACATGTGGTCTCCAAAGTTTTTGATAAAAAAGAACATCTAGTAAATAATAGCAAAGAATTGTTTGTTACCATAGTAGTGGTCGTTTCTGAAAATGAATAGTTTGAGAAGTTTCCTAACAAATTTGACATTCACGTCTCATCATGACCATCTAGCATACCTCCATTCAAAAGTCAGTATAGAGAAAACTGTGGGTAACGGTCTATAGAGTGCCACTTCTACTCAAAAGATTGTTCGCTTTCAGTATAAATGACTCAAAACTTACAGAATGAATGACCAAGAGAAGACCTGGTGGCGTGCACTTTCAATCCTAGCACTCTGGAAACAGACACAGAAGAATGGCATGTTCATAAAACTCAAGCCAGCCTGGGCTGCAAAGGGAACTGCTGTCTCAGGCTAAACCAACCTTCTTATTTGTCTTTCAAAGCCCTCTGGAGATTTTCTGTAATAAACTTACATTTCTGTGACAAGGATAGTGTAAAAAGAAGCTTCCTACACAGGCAGATACCAGTCTGCTGAGTTGTGGAATGGCCATTACTGAGTAGAAGCATTTGGACAATATTTAGGTAGTCTTGTTCTCATAACAAAGTGAAACCTTTAACCATTTCCAAATATCAAGCTCATCTTGTAACTGACTACTAAAGAATTCACCAAGAAAAACATATCAGGCACTACAAAAAATAAAAGCACTTGAAGAGACTTACTAGAAAGCTTACAGATAAATAAATCTTTCCATTTTAAAATAAAGGAAACTAAATATAAATACAGATGCAGGTATAGCAATGGCTGGCACTATTGATATAGTCCGGCTTCTTTAGGAGATTAGAAAGTAGAGCATCAATTGGGAAACATGGGTATTGAGTTAGATGCTTGATACCAGAGAAGTTTCTAATAATATAAATTTAATGTATGTTATTGCTAAATGAACTTATTTAACTAAAAGAAAATTTCATTAAAATTAATGTATTTGGGGGGCTGGGGAAATGGCTCAGTGGTTAAGAGAAGTGACTGACTTTCCAGAGGACTTGGTGTCAAATCCCAGCACCCACAGGATATGTCAAAATTATCTGTTAGCTCTAGGCTCAGGAGCCAGCGTGCTCTTCTGGTCTTTGTGGGTACCAGGTATACACATGATAAATAGGCATACATGTTGACAAAATACCCAGACACACAAAATAATTCATGCATTTAAAAATATTGTATAAAATATCATTCATACCCCAAACCTGGATCTTAAAGCCATATCTATATATTCTTACCATTGCTTGCCATCTAGTGTTTTGTTATCTCTACATTTACTGGTATTATTATACTAATAAGAATTGCTATATCCACTGGTATTACTATATTGATAATGGTTGCTGATCCAAATGATGTTATTTGGTGGGCTAGCAACATACATGAATAAATATTGAAGTCACACAGAACTGAAATAGGACCGACAAGTCCTTGAGAAAATCAGATGCCACTGCCTACATCCAGGAGCACCTCACAGAGGACAAAGAGGCCAAGTGGTCCTCCAAAAACTCTTTAAAGTGCCTCTTCCTAGTTTGACCCATTCGTCCAAAGGGCAATGCACTTTGGAGCATTATCTAGTGAGATGCCCTCCTCAAGGAGCCGTGTGTCAGGAAATATCATCAGGCAGCTTCTAAGCTAGTCCACAATCTCTGTTCTCTTGAACTCTGAGGCCCATCCAGTCCACATCAATGAGCAATGTTAAGAAGCTCGTAAGATACTGAACAAACATAGCAATACCTTCAGAAGTTTTCAATATATACCGTTAACTTATACATACTGTTAACTCAAGTATCAAGAATACATGGGTCAGGCTTCTCTTGTGTTTGTCTCTGATAGCTTCCCAAAGGATGTTTTAAATGTTGAGAAAATTCAGGATATGGGGATCTGGTCATAAAGATGAATCTCACTAGAGGTGGCAAAAGGAGACAGAATAGAAACCAAAGACAGAGGAGAAAGATTGCCTGAAGTGAATGAGGTATTGGTCAAATTATTTGAATTTAGCAGGTTGAAGGGGTCCCAACTTTTCTTCACAAGGCTTTGAAAGAGAAAATAAAGAGCAGGATTTGGGGTAAGTAGTGGGGCAAACAGTTAGAGGAACCATAAGATGTGAGTCATCTTGATTGCTGATCTGGCAACTCTAACAAGGCTATAATTCCATTATGTCCTGAATTATCTTCAATTATTTTACTTTTAAGAGATTCAAAATTTTTATTTGTGTATGTGTGTGTGTCCACGCGTATGTGCATGTGTGTCTGTGTGAATATGTGTGCACATGCCAAAGAGGCCAGAAGATGTCAGGGCACCCTGACAAGAGTTCCAGGAATCAAATTCAGGTCCTCTGGAGAACCAGAAAGCATTCTTAACAGCTGACCCATCTCTCCAACCCTGTATTTTATTATTTTAATGTACCATAGAACAATGAATTTTTTTATATCAACTGATGTCCATAATGGGAAAGAGAAAAAGTAGAAGGAAGCTTGGAATCTGGCTAAAGTGCTTTCTAGAAAGGAAGATATTGGAGAGAGTCAATGATAAGGATGTTAATAGAGATCCAGGAAAGAGATGTTAAGAAAATCCTTGAGCAGTGAAGGGCCCTAGTGAACTTCAGAGATCTTCAGAATGCCATTGTGATAGTGTCCGGCATGGTTATCCCATCTGACATCCTTTCTAGTAATTTAAATAACTGTTGTGCATGAGGCTTATGTTATACTTGAAATACATTTGGGACTCTTGTAATTAGCAGGATAATGTCCTTAAGTCTCTTGACCTTTCTATGCCACAGTTTCATTATCCATAAATTAGACTAAGAGTAAGGCCAACTTAACAGAGTTTTTTCAAAGTGTAAGCTAATAAAATAAAGGTTTTCCAGATATGGCTGTCACCCCCTACAACCATTTTTCCAAACTCCTGGGCAAGTCCTCTTACTAAAGGCATGATTACAAGATGCACAGGGATAAAGATGGAGCAGAGAATGAGGAAATGGCCAACCAATGACTAGCCCAAATTGAGACCCATCCCATAGGAGAGAACCAACCCCTCACACTATTACTTATACTCTGCTATGCTTGCAGGCAGGAGCCTAGCATAACTGTCTTCTGAGAGGCTTCATCCAGCAGCTGATGCAAATACCCATAGCCAAATGTTAGGCAGAACTTGGGGAGACCTGTGGAAAGCTGGGGGAGGGGATAAAGGGAGCCAGAAGGATCAAGGACAAGATAAGAAGACTTACAAAGTCAACTAAACTAGGCCCATGGGGGCTCACAGAGACTGAACCACCAACCAATGAGTATGCATGGGCTGGACTTAGGCCCTCTACACATCTGTAGCAGATCTGCAGCTTGGTCTTCATGTGGGTCCCCTATCAAATTAGAGCAGGGCTGTTTCTGATTCTGTTTCCTGCCTTAGGGTCCCCTTCCCCTAGCTGAGCTACCTTTTCTGGCCTCAGTGGGAGAGGATGTGTTTACAGTCCTGCTGTAAACTGGTATGCCAGGGCAGGTTGGTACCATGAGGGGTTTCTCCTTCTGAAGAGGAGGAGAAGAGATGGTGGATGGAGGAGGGTTGTGAGAGTGGGATTGGAAAGAGAGGAAGGGTGTGGCTGCAACCTGGATGTAAAGTGGAGAGAGAGAGAGAGAGAGAGAGAGAGAGAGAGAG
>JADRCC010561388.1:0-16758 GCA_019843855.1 Hylomyscus alleni
CTAATTCCATACTGCTAACCTCTGAACTACTAGAGGTGTTTATTTTTAAAGCAGATATTTCTTTCTAATAGTGCTAAAATTGGCCAACTCTATAAACATCCCACAAATAGATTTTCCATTTCATACCTCAAAACATGAAGAATAAAAATCTAAAAACTGAAATGAGTTTCTTTTCTTTTAAAAAGTCAAAAGCCCATGATCATCACTGTCCCCTAAAGTCTTTTCTCATTAACATACCTTTCTAGTTATACTTACTTGGTGTTAGCAAAGTATGTAGTGTTTTATCTTTGCTTGGCATAAAGCAACCGGGCTCCCTTTCTCTATTTCACATAACTATGAAGTCTACCAACAATTTTACAATGGAATTGTCCTTTTAAAAAAATCATCTACATTTCCCCATTTTCTCCATTCTTTATACCTTATATACCATATTTAGAAATTGTCGGACCATTCTCATATGGGTTTGATTCACAGTTAACTATATTGCCCTAGAACTTTTCTTTTCTAATTTTTTTCTTGTTTTTTGTTTTTTGTTTTTGTTTTTCGAGACAGGGTTTCTCTGTGTAGTCCTGGCTGTCCTGGAACTCACTCTGCAGACCAGGCTGGCCTTGAACTCAGAAATCTTCCTGCCTCTGCCTCCCAAGTGCTGGGATTAAAGGTGTGTGCCACCACCGCCCAGCCTGCCCTAGAACTTTTCTAAGTAGATCTTCTTGAAATGAAAATTACTTGCTAATCATGCTGATGCTTTATTGAACCAGTATGTTTTCTGGGTATTTTAACAGCCTTTTTCTAGTGGTTGAAGTCCATATCTTGAGATTTATTATTATTTTTATTTATTTATTTATTTACACTCCCAAGACTTTATTTTCCACTCCCAGGCCCACTGTTCAACTGTTCCACATCCCATACCTCCTCCCAAACCTCCTGACTCCACGAGGATGTCTCCACACCCCCCACCCCATCTGACCTCTAAACTCCCCAGGGCTTCTAGTCTCTTGAAGGTTAAGCACATCATCTCTGATTGAACCCAGACCTTGCAGTCCTCTGCTGTCTATGTGATGGGGGCCTCATATCAACTGGTGTATGTTGACTGTTTGGTGGTCTGGTTTTATATAAAGGAGTAGACCTCCAATCCCATTTGCATTTGAAAACCCCAAAATGGTCGTGACTACTGAAAGTAAACCAAGATATTCTCAAATATATATGCTACAGATGACATTGTCAGTAGATAGCCCAGATATAACGCGAGCATTTAAATGTGTTACTTAAATGTATTCTAAAATCTGTAATCAAAAGCTGGGTATTTCTTATAGATGTTACATATACCACAACAAGTTCTGTGTATTAAAGGGCTAATCTAATTGTTTCTGTGAGATTTTTCTCCTGAGTCGTTAGAGTTACTTAAAATCTACCAAGATCAGGCCAGTTCCTTAGGAGATGACTGAATTGCACATTTCAAGTAGAAGGATGCTTTAGAAGTCCGTAGCTCATTTCCATCCATAGCTAATACACATTTACATGCCATTACCTTGCTTTGATTTAATATGGATTTTCTTTTTCCCAGTGAAGAAGCTAGAGAAAGGACACAAGGAGCTGAAGGGGTTTGCAGCCCCGTAGGAGGAACAACAATATGAACTAACCAGTACCCCCCAGAGCTCCCAGGGACGAAACCACCAACCAAAGAGTACACATGGTGGGACTCCAGCTGCCTATGTAGCAGAGGATGGACAGTTTATCAGTCATCAATGGAAGGAGAGGCCATTGGTCCTATGAAGGCTCTATGCCCTAGTGTAGGGGAATGCCAGGGCCAGGAAGTGGGAGTGGGTGGGTTAGTGAGCAGGGAGAGGTGGAACAGGGGGAGGGTTTTTAGGAGGAGAAACCAGGAAAGGGGAGAACATTTGAAATGTAAATAAAGAAAATACCTAATAAAAAAGATTTCTAGAAATGATAATCTTATTAAATTCACATGATGATGACTTTTCTATTCTCTATTTCCACAAATTTCAAGAGACCAATTGATAAACAAATACAAAAGGTCTCTGATAATATTAAAAGCAATCTGAATACCAAGGAGATACTGAGGCTTAGATAGAAAATTAGAAAAAGATGTTACAATTAGTGATATAAGATTTTAATTACATGAGAGTTGAAATATGTATTTATTAGAAAAACCAAAACAAAATGAAAGTCCTATGCATAAAATATGGGAAATTTGAGAATTTATATAGGACTAAAATTTCTTATATGCAATATCTCAAGCCTCTGAATCCATGCTTGAACTACTTAGGGTTGTGGAAATTTCTAATTTTCCTGGTATTTTAGAAAGTTAGAAGACTGAAAGATATGTGGTTACCATTCTCTATGAAAATTATTGCAATACTAATTTTAGTGTTTCCTAGAAAATTAAACAATGCAATGTTCTTGCAGAGGTAGTAAATAGCCTTAGGTAATACTTTGTATCTGACAGTTAATAGTGTTGTGAACATGATTATATTTATGGAACAATTAAATCATTGACCAAATTTTAAAAAAAAAAAAGTTATGCTAAGATTCTAGGGAAAACATTTGCATATGTTCTAAAAATATATGTTCCACATTAAATATGCAATGGTTTTGAACATGTGTGGACAAAAGGCTGTTTTGCATTTCTAAAATGTAACCAAAATTCTAAATCATAACCTCCTTTTCAAAATTATTTTATATACAACTAAAGAATGTTATTAGTGTTCTGGATTTCTGTGGAGAGTTTTAATGAATGTCACAATAAGGTGGTATGTATAATCTTCTTTGGAGTAGTATTTATTTACTGGAGCAGTTCAAATTGTAAAAAAAAAACAAAGGGAAATCTTTTTTTTTTTTTTTCTGAGAGAGAGGATTTCTCTGTGTAGCCCTGGCTCTCTTGGAACTCATTCTGTAGTCTAGGCTGGCCTCCTCGAACTCAGAAATCCGCCTGCCTCTGCCTCCCAAGTGCTGGGAGTAAAGGCATGTGCCACCACTGCCTGGCCCAAAGGGAAATCTTAAATTGTGACTAAGCCCTTCTATACTTTATGTACTCCCTACTCCTGCAGCTACCATTAGCATCCTGATTAGCATCCTGAGTTTCCAGAAATGACATCAGACTCATTGCTTATCATTAATATGACTTTGTCCACTTCTCTTCCAAACTACAGACTAGCCCCTTTATCCCTGAGTGCTTCTAACCCTGCCAGGATTAGCTATATATGAAAATGTAAATAAAGATTGACGTGAACTCTGGGTGAAAGCATCATTCTATTACTGTTAATAGCAGTTGCTAGTACTCAGTTCAAGAACTCAGTGTCCTCCTAAGACTGATTATATTTAAAACAAGTGACTAGCTGACCGTGAGAGTCAGCGGCCAGTTAGAAAATCAGGACAGTTTATCCTTGCTGAAATTTTAGAGTCTGCTTTTGCTTTTTCATCTGCCCATTCATTTTAAGGAGTTGCGTTTACGACACTATTTTCTCTGCCACATGGCATAGCTAATGAATTATGTACAAAGGCATCTGTGGAGTCCCTCAGAACTAACTACCTCTGCTGCAACACAAACCCAGGCCAATGTGTCTATCTAATTACCAAAGTAAAATCTGAACTGAGGTACCTAGAGACTCTTCCAGTTAAGAATCAAATATGACCTCTGCTTAGGTCTCTCATGAATTCATTCCCATTTCCCACCCAAAATTTAACTTTCTGAAAGAACTCCTATCGGAAGAATGCATATTACTAATCTGTAGACATGAAGACCATAAAGCAAAGATCAGTGTAAAAGATGAGATTAATGGCCAGCATGATTGGATGTAAACATGTAATTGTTCTATGTGTATGAGTATTTGTCTTCATGCTTATGAGTACCATGTGCATGCAGTACCTGTAGAGGTCAGAAGAGGGCATCAGATCTTCTGAAAGTGGAGTTATAAGGGAGTTGTGACTTACAGTTTCAGTACTGGGAACCAATAGTTCATCTACAAGAGTAGCCTGTACCTTACATCACTGAGCCATCTCTGCAGTCTCGACTGGATTGGGAACATGCTTCGGGGTATATTCAGGAAGGTTTTTCCAGAAAACTTAACTGAGGGAAGAACAACCCTTGCATGGCACTGCCCCATGATTTTCCCATATCATATCCCTTTGTCATGAAAAGAGAGAGAAAAATATTAAAGAATATAGGGCCTAAAATTTAAATACTAGTAAGTTAAAATGTGACAAAAGGTATATATAATTAATGTGCATATTTAGGAGTTTAGGGTTGAATACAAACGAGAAATGAAGCTGAGTACCATATTTCATCTCTCTCTACTTCCCAACAATAGCTACAACATAAACATCGGCCTCCTCTTGTCCATATCCCATCCCTGCCATGATGGCCAGCACTCTCAAACTATGAAATGGGAAAAATTCGGTTTTCCTTAAGTTTCTTTTGTTAGTCATTCTGTGGCAGGCCCTAGAAAATTAGTTAATACAGTCAGAGAGGGTCTTATGAGTATATTTAGATATATCAGCAATGCCTGGAGATCAAACTTAAGATTATAAGAAACTGGTTCACAAATGGGAGTAGATACCCTGAGCTGGAAAAGCAGTGTGCAGTGTCCCAATTTCAGACATCTCTGTATCTCTTTAGACATCTCTTCTACATTCACTATGATTTTCCCATATCATATCCCTTTGTCATGAAAAGAGAGAGAAACATATTAAAGAATATAGGATCTAAAATTTAAATATTAATAAGTTAAAATGTGACAAAAGGTATATATAATTAATGTGCAAATTTACATAGCACAGTTTAAAAGTAAATCCTTAATTATGAAAGATGAAATTATTAAAAAGTATGCAAATACCTACTTATTCATGAGTTTGCTGATATATACATGGGGTTACATAGGAATGCTCCTATTAGCTTTATTCATAAAAGAAGTTGATTTATTGTTTGTTTTCTTATCAGGAGCTGGAGAAACAACTCAGTGGTAGCTTAGCTCTCTAGAATGCTTGCAGCTCAAAAATTAAATAAATATTTTAAATGGGTGTATTATCTAATTTTTAAAAATCTTAACATCATCATTATCATTATTTAATGCATGTACATGTGTGTGTATCTAACAATAACAACTAAAGAAAAAAGAGACTATAAAGTTGAGAGGGAGCAGGGGTAGTGGCATGGGAGGAACTTGAAAGAGGAAAGGAAAGGAGAAACAATATAATTATATTGTAAACTGAAAATAAATTTTAAAAAGCAAGGAAGGAGATTGAGGAAGTCTTCCAAAGTTGACCATTTCCCTCCACATGTATGTGCACACATGGGTGCCCCCCCCAACACACAAATAGCATATACTCTAAAAATTTTCAGGTACCTACCAAATATTGTTAACAGAAAGCATACTTTGCACAAAATGATGATAAAATACACTAGCAAATGTGGTTAGTTTACCTTTAGAGTAATTATCTGACTTTTATTCTACTGTGAAAGTCATTATCAGTAAAACATATTTTGGTGCTAACATCATTCTAATTTGTGGAAAACAAAAAGAGATCATCCTCTGCATCTCACATATATTAGTTAGCAAACATCTATCAGAACAGGTAACTTCCATTAGATACAAATTATTTTCTAAAGGTGATATTTAGCTTTTCTGCCCAGGATAAATCAGACAAGGGAGCTGCTAACAAGACCTTTGCAAATGCTTCCGGGGGGGGGGGGGGGATTTTTACTTGCTTAGGAATTTTGGGGAAACATTTTGGTTTTTGTTTTGTTTTGTCTTGTTGGTTTTTTGTTGGGATGCAATTGGAAATTCTGAAACTCAGCTCAGAGAAAAACGACAGTTAGAGTGACTGTGAGTAGAAACACTTGTGAATTTGGTAAGTATGTAATTAATTCATAAATAGTAAGAAACTAGTTCTCTTTTTCTACTCCTTTTTCTCCCTGTGCCCCTATTTAAATTAAGTTTGGTGTATCATCACCAGAGACTGACTCTTCTGCTGTTTTCTTTAGCCTATGTGCTTGACAATGAGGGGAGGATGGTTAGTGTGACAGCTGACAAACTATTGACTGTTGTATACTTCCTTATACTTCCTTTAAGGATCTGAGATATATACTGAAACATACTGACAGAGATTATTTTTATTACACTCTGATAATACTCAGTGACCCAGTTATATATACACTGAAGATTCTGCTTCTTTGTGTGTATTCCATCCCATCACCCTTCAATAACCATCCTCTCTGCTCTCTGCTACTTAGTCCAGCTGGGGCTTCATTGCAGCTTCTAACATTAGACTTGGTGATCAACACCTGTTAAATCTAAAATAACAGTTCACTTTGCCCAGTGTTGATATTCTAGCCCATTGAAAACATCCGTCTTGATGCTTTGTATTGTACACATAATTTGATCTGTTCTTAATGCATTTCTTCCTGAGTTTTTATTTTCTTAAAAATGTATGTTATCTCTGTTTCTACATGAAAATATGCAAATTCGAGTTGTCTCTGTATGTGTGTGAGTATGTATATGAGTGTTTGTACATGTGTGTGTACACCTGTGAAGATCAGAAGAAGGGGTCTGATACCATGGAGCTAGAGTAACAATATAGGTTGCTGTGAACAACCTCATGTGATTATTTGGGGATCTGGAACTGAACTAAAGCCTCTGGAAGAGAAAGAAAAACTCTCTAAACCACTCAGCTATCTCTCCAGCCCTGCATATGAAACTTAAACACTTTATTTTCTTGTTCCACCTGTGTCTTGACCTGTTCCATTAACCAGTTTCTTGTTTCTGTCCCTCACACTGCTAGTCGTCTGAAAATAGAGCCTGCTATTTTCAGAGAGAGCAGTCATAGATACGATTACTTTTGTGGTGGTTCAACATTGCATAATTCTAATACTAGTTTTGTTGAAGAAGCATTCCAGTTTGAAGAACACTAAAACTAAAGACAAGAAAACTTGAATGAGTGCTCAGAACTCATTCAAAATTTTGAGTCAAGGAAGACATATGAGTTTACACAGTTCCTGATGTGCATGAGAAATAGAGTTTGGATCCTTAGGACCCAAATACAAAACACTCCTTGTATCTGTTCACATCCATAAACTTAGTTCTATGGACATGGACGGAAGAATGCCTAGGGGTTTCTAAATAGCTCCCTGGTTAATTTTTGAACTCTAGGGTTGATGAGAGACCCTGTCATAATCTTTATTTTGATGTCATTTTGGTCTCCTATGATTTGGGGGAGTTTCACTCCTTCAAACTTCTGGAAATGTCCTTGAAATGTTTATTCCTTTCCAATATTTGGCATAGTTCCCAAATAAAACAGTATGGAAATAAATAGAAATCATTAAGGTGGAGAATGTTAGTGGAAGTCACCCAATATATTGATATGTATTAGATGACCTTTGATTTCAAACACAGATACACTTATCGATATAAATATGTGCACTACATGTACTACACACATGTGCACACACAAATTTCAGACTTGACTATTTCATAACAACTTGGATTAAGGCTTTCTAAAAATTTATTAATGGAAAATACATTAATATATGGTCATAAAAGACACAGCAAATTTTAGGCCATTTTGGTTTTCTATATTATAACTGTTGGACCGTGAAAGGTAGTCCCGTGTTCTAGTTGAGGCCAAGGCTTACTCTGGAGACCCAGTAGAAAATTCTACAAGGGAGGGAACAGAACAGTGAGCTATGTCCCCAGACATTAGGCTGCTGACACTACCAGGAGCCCTGAACTCCATTATCCCGTGACTGTCAGTTACATAGAGCAATACCCCAAGTATTCTGGCTGGACTCCACCCCCATAGTCACCTGACTGTGTTTGCCAGGTATGCCCTGCCCCACAGTTATCTGGCAACAGCAAGGTAGCCCAGCCCACTATAAAAGGAGTTGCTAGGCCTCTCCTCTCTCTCATAAGCTCTTACTCTCTTTCTTGTCTCTTGATTCCTCTCTCCCCCTCCCTTTCCCCTCTCTCTGCATGGTCGTGGCCAGCCTCTACTTTTCTACTCCTCCCCTCTCTCTCTGTCTCTCTGTCTCTCTCTCTTTATCTGTTTTCTACAATAAAAATAAAGCCATGGGCTGCCTCCTTTCATCTAGACTGCTGTGCTGGAACAATGGAATAGGCCTTCCCCTAAAGAGCCACATCTAATCTCCAACAGAAAAGCCTCCCAGCATTTCCAACCACCAGACCAGACCAAGGACTCTTGCCCTCAAGGGAACCACCCAGCGCCTTCTCTCCCTGCCCCTTTTCCCTTTGGCCCAGGGACTGAATGAGCTATGCCCTGGGCCCCCACTTTGTTCTCAGCTCTTCCATGACATCCAGTGGTATCTGAGAAGTCTGAGACTGAGAACCTGTCATCTCTGGCCTCCATGTGGCCCAGAGACCCCAGAACCGGCTCTCCTCTGGTACCCAGTGGTCTGTGATGTCCAAGAGCCTGAGCCGAGACTGTGCCTTCCCCAACCCCCAGAGTGGGGTTCTGTAGCCTGTGAGGCCCTATGCCTGTCCGTGTCTGCCTGTCCAATGATCCAGTGTCTCCGAGCTCTGGCATGATTGGGGTCTCTCCCACCCTTTTATCTCCCCATGCCTGGTGCCCCAAAATAACAAGATATCTTTAATAATGGGGAAGGTCTCAGCAATCGATTAATATATTCACTTACTTGTGAGTTCTTTCCTCTAAAACGGAACGTTTTGTGAAAAGAAAGAAAGTGGATGGAAGAGACAAATTATGATATCAAACAATAGTGAAATATACATAATTGTGTGTGTGTGTGTATACAATATAAGCCATATGGACAGAGTTAATATTCCTTTTTGTATCTGGAACCCAAACAAGCTAGTCCAAAGTTAATACATTTTAGCTTTACTATTTTCACTTTTTTGCATCATTCCACTTTTCTTCTATACTAGCTGTAGAGAATACATAGAATAAAGATTGCCTCTGGTGAGAAAAATTAATCTGAGATTTAAATATATCCTCTTGGGTAAAATATTTTTAGAGCTTTCCTCCAAATGACTATAGATAAGGTTATAACATGTTTTTGATCCACACTGAGCTGAACTCTCAAGCCAGGTTAGGCTTTATCAATATCCCTATCACAGGCTGCCTATTTGCTTATTTTCTGGCTTTTGAACACTTATTCTCATGTAGCAGTGGGAACTCTGTTGAGTTATATTTGATTTGCTGACATTGCTGCTTTAGTTGGCCTTTGGAGGGATATTCCACAAAATGCCTCTTTATGTATCACTCCATACCTGTATTTGAATCTTGTTGGCCATGATAATATTTACAGGGCTCACATGTTCTGCTAGTGTGGTTGCTGTCATCTTAGCAATTGTATTCTTCTCAGGGCAGTGAACCAGCTAACTACACATCTTCTAGGTATCTATTTTGAGAGTGAATCACTTGTGCTAGTAGAAATGGGATTTTTCTATAAAAATGGACAGCTGAATTGTCACCTTCCCCTCAGGTGTTTTCCTAATTATAATTTGTCCTATGCAGTGTCAGGAAATGGGAGCATAAAAAAATCAGACTCTCTTTTATTCCTGTAACACAAACAGGATTATCATATCCTGGGAACATAGGAAAATTCCTAGGAATAGCTCAAAGATGGCAAACAGCCCCTTATGAAGATGTGCCATGGACCCATGTGGTAGAGACTGCCTTTAGCCTTATCTGATCTTTGAGTAATGAGGAGCCCAGTGATTTCTATCCCCAAAATAGGCTGGTGTTCTGGTACTGTCAGATTTGAAAAGACCTTTGTAAAGATATTTTCTGTTACCATAACCACACCAAACCTTATTTCCTGTGTGGTCAATAGAATCAAACAGAGGATACTGAGACAGACTTAACTGAAAATCAGGGTACCACTTATCACAGGAAATGCTGGGCTTTGAGCAGAAGCTGGTCATGTGACTGAAAGATGCTGACCCTTATGACATGCCTAGATTTCGCTGTGCTCTCTTGTTGGTCAATATTTTGTTTCTTATGTAACTTTTTACTTAAACTTAGGGAGACAGATTGACTAACTTTGTTAGCATTAACCACATAGGGAAAGTTAAATTATCCTTGATTGACACAGACGTGGATGTCTCAGAAAACTATTTGAGGTATCTTTGTTTCTGGTTTCTCTTTCTGTCTATTTCCATCTGCCTTTCTTTCTCTACTGTTAATATCTTCATTTTCTATGGAAGTCTTTTATTCTCTCTGTCACTAATCTCCCACCTACACACACACACACACACACACTCACACACACACACACACTTTCGTGCGCGCACACACACACATGCACACACTTTTTATTATGGCAAGTAAATTAATGTATTTGAGTAAGGGCTAAACTTATCTCTGGGCATAAGGACAAATATTCTGAGTATCATTAGGCATTGTGTTGTTTTAGTAAAGTGGTATTTGTAGGTCCTCCTCCAAGGTACAGACTTACTAGCCCTGCACCATTGGTTAGGATTCTGGTACCAGGTATCTTGTTGATTGGCTATTAAATCCAATTAAAGACGAGTTGGTTACTACCAAGGTATGAACATTACTATTGCATTGTTATTAAATATTATGGTTATCATGTCATGATGGTTGATTATTGTATTTCATGGGCATCATAGCTGGATAGGACTGCTGTTTATTTCCACCTTTGAAAGCATACATGGAAACTTCTAGTAGTTATTAGCAACCTACCCTGCTGATAAGTCTAAGCATGAGGATTGCTCAGCATTGGCCAGCAGCCAGTGTTGCAGCTCCTGATCACAGAGGCTTGGCAGATCTTGGGAAATCTCCCAGCAATGAGAGCTTACAGTTTTTCTTTTCTGTTTTCTTCCTGTCTTCTAACTCTCTTGAGTACAGGATTCTCTGCTTACTTCTCAACTTCTGCAAGCCCCCATATTCCTGCCCTGGTTACTCTCCTGTTTTCCTGTCTGCTGTTGCTATGGCTGCTGCTGCTCTTCCATCCCTAATGCTGCCCACCAGTCTAGCAGCCTCTTCTGTAGCTTTTTCTGCAGCACACTGTCTGCCCCTTTCACAGCTTGTTGTGCAGTGATTCTGCTATTCATCTCGCTGCTTCGCTCTCTCTGCTGCCACTATTCTTTCGCCACCTCTGTTGTTTCTTACTTCATGATACCAGATCAGGAAGGAACAAGAGAAGCCTATTATTGAGATGGTTGTTGCCACAGCCGATGAGGCTTCATAGGAGAATGTCTGTCAGCCAGTTCAGAGACTGAGCTGAATAGAATGTTGCATATAGCCGCATAAAGAATGTTTGCACCAACCACATCAAACCTCTCATGCAGGTAAAAGTTTATATTTGTACCTATAGAGCTGTTTTTACCAGCATGGATCAATTGATGTGTACAGAGAACAGTCTGAGGAGATACAGGATTAAGCTAACTCCTGTGGATTCACTCAACATTATAAAAGAGAATAGTTAAGTGACAGTATGTATCTAACACTATGCTGTTTGCAAGAGGCTTTTCAGTATGCTAACCTAGTCATAACAATAAATTAATAATTCAGCACATTGTTTCCCTTACACATGCTTTATGTTAAATTCCAAGTGGCTGGTTTCAGTAACAGTATTATTTTCCTCCTGACTCATGGGTGTATGTGTGTGTACTCTTTGAAATGTGCATATCTAGATTCTCATGGGTGAACATAGACACAAGTATTTGTGTATATGGGCACTCAAGGGTGCTGGATCCATAGAACTGGATTTACTGGCACTTGTAAGCTGCCATGTGGGTTTTGTGAACAAAACCTGTGTCCTCTTCAAGAACAGTAAATGATATTAAGCACTAAATCATTTCTCCAAACATTGAATATGACTTTTAAATTCATCAAATGATGAAGATTAAATGATCTTTTTTTTCAATATACAGAAGACTATTATGATACAAAAAAACCACAGAGTTCAATAACTTACCATAACATTTTTCTTTACACAAAAGTTGGAAGTAAATGATCTTTGCATTAATTATTTATTTTCTTATTTGACAGGGTCTGGTAACATAGATTTAAATAGCCTTATATTCACCATCCCCTTAGTTCTGCCTTAGGTGTGATGGGTTTTTAAATGTGTGGATTAAAATGACCAGCTCCATGGATGCATCTTTAACCAGCATGGTACTAACTCATTTTAAAAGAATCTTTAGCATAAGGTTGAATTCTTCTGGTGACCACTTGCAGATGCTGACAGGGAAGAGCCTTGCACAATCAGGGCTATGCCATTATGCTCACAGCTTTCCCAGAATGTGTCCAGGGAAGTAGCAGCATGCTTCAGAGTCATTACAAGGTATTCACACTCTCAGCATCATCTTTCTTGTAATTAGCATAGAGTTATTGGCAGGGAAGAATTGCCTGTTAGCTTTGACTTCTTTGCCTTCCATGAAGTTATTTTGAAGATCTATTTAGCCATTTCTCCTCCTTCTTCACCTACTTGGAATTTCCTGGACTGGAGCTACATCCATCCAATTCTTACCTGTCTTCCTTGACAGTGTCAATAGTTGGCTGCTTACTGATTTTAATTATTTTTGTAATTTTTCTCTTTCTTTACTTTTTGCATTATTTATATTTTCCTACATGTATACAATGAAAAATGGTCCTATCCTCTGATATTTCTCCCCTAAAGCTCCCCCAAATTCCTTTCACCAACATGTTCTAATCTAAAATTCATGATCTCTTTTTTTATCATTATTGTTATCACCCACTAAACCCAATTAATGCTGCCCAAACACGCACAGAAGTGAATTATCTCTTTTGTGTTACCTTTTTCATTGAATATTTTCAATGCTTGAGAGATTAGTAAGATGTATGGCAAAAGTTAGATTTTTCAAAAATCTCTCTTTGAAACTAGATTTGAATCAAGAAAAAACACTGGAGAATGACACTTAGGTACCAGCAATGTGTGGGAGATGAGACGGTGTCCTAGAATTCCAGCTCTGCAGGGGGTACACTTGACTCTTTCCCACATCTGGAGTCTCACTTCCTGGAATATGTTCCTAGTCATTGTTGCCTCAGCAGGAGTGTGGATTCAGGATGGCACTAATAGTAAAATGGATGTGCCAAGAAGACAGAGCAGAAATACAAAGCATGAGTACTTGAGAGACAGGGATGTTATCTGAACTATGGAATGCTAGTCTGTCCATCTTATAGGAAAACAATGGACAATGGACCTTTTTATTTCTACACTCAAACTAGTTCATAACACTGTTTAAGTTTTCAGAAAGAGACATTAAAAAGGAAAAGAACTAATATACCGAGGAACTAATAGCCTGACATATGAAGAGGATGTGGTTTTGGAAGTTGACTGTAGATGATAGAAACACTGGGAGTTAACTATTTCTTGCTATCGCTGTGACATTGTGAATTTATATAAATGTTTTTACCCTCTAAGCATCATTAAATTTTAAGAAGGTAAAGATCTGAGCCCATTAGCAGGAGTACCTCATCCTTGACCCTATGAGATGCTTTAATCTATTAGCAGGTTCTTTTTAACTTCAGGTCTAAAAGACAAGACAAGGTCAGAAAGAGGACAGAGTGCCCAGGTTGAAGGAAGGCTTCCCTTTAGAAATAAACTGTATCACATAGATTTGTAGCTATTTTCCAAACTCTTCCCTGAAGCAAATTTGTTACAAACACACCAATCAAGCTGCCACAGAGAACATTCCTTTTCTCCCTCACTCTCAAAGGGGAGCAGTCGAGTAGAAATGCAATTACATTAAAAAAAAAAGTTGCAATCTTCTTAATTGGAAGATGATAAGGTGACAGGAGATATGATAGCCAAAGTTTAGACTGCAGGATCTGGGGAAGGAGATGGGAAAAGTGAAAGATCCTACAACAAATCAATATCCCTGAGTGGGAGAGTCTTCTGAGCTACATTCTCTATGTTTCTCCTCTCCCTCCCTGTGCTCTCTCTTTCTCATTCTCTCTCTCTCTCTCTCTCTCTCTCTTCCTGTTGCTCTATATTTGTTTCCCTGTCTCTCTGTATAACTCTTCTTTTGCTGTCTCTCTGTCTCTACAGCTCTGTCTGTCTCTCGGTCTCCCTGTCTCCATGTCTCTGTTTGTCTGCATGTCTGTCTCTGTTCCTCCCTCCCTCCCACACCTCTCTCCCACATCTCTCTCTCTTTCATACACACACACTTATGTAACGCACACGAATAAGATCAGAATCTGTTGGCCCTGGATAGATTTGGCCAGTATTATATATTTCTATGGCTAAGACTTTGCTTTGCCAAAAGTTTTACAATTTGTATTTTGTTCCCCTTTCTTCCTTCTCTACACTTATTTTCTCACCTAGTGGCTAAGAAGGAAGGCAAAGAGAGAAATTAGCTAGACCCACGCAAAGCGCTGTTTCATTCACCAGTGCTTGTGATTTGCAGGTGGCCAAGATCTTTCCATCAAAATGAGAAAATTCTCTATTGCCAGCAGCAGCGGGGAGTGGCCTACTTCAAGCCTGCAAGGAAATGGAGAGCACCCTTTACTGCAGACCAAGTGGAACAATCAGTGATTCTTTCTCTAATTGAATCCTTGCTTAGAGATCCCTGTAGCTAATGGAGATGCTTCTTAGGGAGTTATTACACCAGATGTATTTGGGATTTAGTAGCTCTTGAGCTCTATGTTCTTTCAGGAGTGTAGTAATATATGGTTGATAGATTATGTTAATTTATTAGGAAGAGTAGTTATCATAACATAAGAATCTAAATGAAATTAGATGAGACTTTTTTCTATTATGTTGCCACATAATCTACTCTGGATATTAATTAAGTGGAATCATACATTCTACTCTTAAGCTAGACACATTTGTGGAATTTCTTCAAATAAATCTCAGGTTTGCAATGCTCTTTCTATTCATTTTTGCCTTTTATCTTTAGTTGGAGGTATACATTGTTTGTTCTGTGACTGATAGAAATCTACCTTCTTTCTCAAGATCAGCTTCATAATACATGTCTCCTGTATCTTATACAAACACTCAGCACTCAATACATATTTGAGTCTCAGTGACTCTTT
This sequence comes from Hylomyscus alleni, assembly GCA_019843855.1. Taxonomy (NCBI): domain Eukaryota; kingdom Metazoa; phylum Chordata; class Mammalia; order Rodentia; family Muridae; genus Hylomyscus; species Hylomyscus alleni. Next base: position 15,019 of record JADRCC010561388.1, read on the forward strand.
GTTGAGGACAATTCTGTAGAAGACAATGTTTCCTACTGAGGTATTTCTGAAGAATAACAACAAGTAAATGAATATAAGTATTTTGTGGAGAGCAGAAATTGAGCCACATATTACTATGAATGCTGTTTTCTATCCCCCATCCAGCACAGGACAGCTCTTGTGGTATTACTGATGCATTATTTATGTCCTAGGAGCCCATGGACTTTTCTAGATCTCACAATTACTATGCTGTGATATTTGAAGGTTAAACCAAAATTTGCCACCACAGTGATGCAATATCATAGTATGGGGACTAAGTAACAAAGGATTATTTTCCATAGAATCGTATGACTTATCATTCTTGTATTAACAGGCAAGAAAGTTTGTTTGTCTATGAGCACTTCAGAGTGAAAAGTGGATCAATAAGAAAACAATTTATTTTCATGAGAGAGGAATTAGTGAATTAGTATCTCCAGCAATCAAGCCATCTTTAAAAAATGCTAATATAAGAGTTAATGCATATGTGCCTTTCTCTTCTGTATTGTGAATACCTCTTATCTTATTTGAAATAAATCAACTTTACCATGGTTCTTCTGAACCCAAAAGTTCCATACTATTTGATAACACTTTTGTGAAGTGCTCTTTGTTCCCTCTTCCTTCCTTCCTTCCTTCCTTCCTTCCTTCCTTCCTTCCTTCCTTCCTTCCTTCCTTCCTTCCTTTCTTCCTTCCTTCCTTCCTTCCTTTCTTCCTCTCTTTCTTTCTTTTTTCCTTCATTTCTTTCTTTCTTTCCTTGTTTCTTTTTTTCTTTCTTTTGATAACTGGAATTCACATACATCATTCCATGAAGTACGCTAGAATCTTTACTTAAGTATAACAATCTTTTTTTCAAACATAATGGATCAAGAATTTGTCTTTAAACTAGAACAAACTTAGAGAGCTGGTGTTAGTCCTCAGGAAAACATTTGAGTTTGATTCCATTCTCTTTTGAAATAGCATCTCTTCATTTGTTACAATGTTGCACACTCATATCCTCTCATACTCTATCCACAATGGAGTATTTGCATTTTCCTGTGATTGCTTTCCCAACTCCATAGTGTATGAGACTCAAACCAGGCAATGGTATACATGTCTTTTATGACTGCTCTTGCCTCCTCAGTCCCTAGACACATTTCACTTATGATAAGTGGTGGACATGCTGCTAGCATCTTGAAGGTACAGGCTAGGGAATACCCTACTTTACAGTTGGGACCATAGGACTGGAATGGAGATTAAGAAACCCTGAATATTTGGCATTGACATTATAGTGACAGTCTCAATATTCAATATTCAGTGTGTAGTGCAAAAGATTTCTATTCAGGTCTTGAAAGCTGAAAGGGATGAAGGTTATCATCATGGTTAATGTAAAAAGCATAAAAATAAACTATTGCTTCAAATTGGTTTTGTTTCTTTGTATTATGGTTGTCTAAGGACAAATAGAAATTCTGTTTTCAATAGATAATTTCTTCCTTGTCTTGACTTTTCTCCAGAATGCCCATAGTGTTGGTAGTACAACACTGGGAAGGAAGAAAAGGACTTCTGGGTGCTCATACTGAGTCCTGGGTGAGCTGTAGACATGATATAACCTGCAGAAGTCCTTAGAGAACTCATTCCACTCCAGAGAGAGCCCTTACAGAGAGTCAACTATAGAACCTATCTCAGCAAGTAACACAGTGGGGTGTGTGAGTGGGGGTTTATAATTTCCACTTTGTAGCATTTCATCCT
>JADRCC010561389.1:0-13544 GCA_019843855.1 Hylomyscus alleni
GTCAACTTCTGGCCTCTACAAACAACCAAGCACATGTGCACACATACACAAGAATGCACAACAGCTACCTGTATGGTGTATACAACAGCAGTGGAAAGAACACAAAATGTCTATGATGTCACATCCCAGTACTGGACATAGATTGAACATCTAGAAGACTAGAGAAGCCAGTGCTTCTTTTTCCTTCTTTTCTCTGTTCTCCTCTCCCAGGGGAGGAGCCCTTCTAGAAAAAAAGGTATGCTTTCCTCAGAAGCCATTCTATACAGAATTCAGTCCATTCTATTGAACGAACTTAATATTGAAAAGTTTACTAGGGGAAAGGGTCGAAACCCTCAGCATGTGCACCACTGGACAGGGAATCTCGAGGCCACATCAATCTGACCTAGCTGGCATGGAACTATCACCCACTGCGCCCTACACATCTGCTTCTGGGCCCGGAGCTTAGCCTATCTAGAGCAGACCAGTGCCATTACCTTCACATCCAGTTTCACAAGCAGCAGGCCTTGAGCTGCTCCACCCACTGTTGTTTGTCCTATCTTTGGGGTCTTTTGGTCTGTTACTTTAGCCTATATATAGCTAACGATGCTTAACCAAGGAAGCCAGTCAAAAACAACAGAAAAGAAAAAAACTAAAAACTTTGCAAAAATGTTTAATAGAAATTATATATACAGAAAAATGATCTATAATTCATGGATTTCAGAAATTACAAATGGTAACAAAGACTCGGAGTCCAGGCCAAATTAAACTATGAGTGTGAGACCCTTTCAAAAAAGGTGAGGAGGTAAAGGCAAGATGGTTCAGCAGGTATTAAGTTCTATGTGGTAACCCTGAAGTCCTCCGTTCAATCTTGGGACCTCTAGAGAGACCAGCTTTTAAGACTGTCTTCTGACCTTCACATGTGCACTGCGGCACAAGAGCACCCATACTCAACAACACGAAACAACACAATCCAGAAACCAATCAGGTATGCAAAGAGCAGCCTACTCATAAAGTTTTTCCCCTGAGTTTTGTTTCCCCACGGAGGAGAAAAGGAAACCATTTTGTTTGCCTTCAACAAGCAGCTCCCCAGAAGACTTGAGAACACCTGTAAGTAACACAGCTCATTGTAGGACTTCTCTAAGAATGGCCAAAATCTACAGAGAAACCCTGTCTCGAAAAAAACAAAAAAAAACAAAAAAAAAACAAAACAAAAAAAAAAAAGATTCTCAGTCGGGGAGTGGTTGCGCACGCCTTTAACCTCAGCACTTGGGAGACAGAGGCAGGCGGATTTCTGAGTTCGAGGCCAGCCTGGTCTACAGAGTGAGTTCCAGGACAGCCAGGGCTATACAGAGAAACCCTGTCTCGAAAAAACAAAAACAAAAACAACAACAACAAAAAAAGAATGGCCAAAGTCAATGCGATGCTTGCATACAAGTCTTCTCGCCTCATGCATAAACCCGATCTCTCTCCCCTGCCTGACTTCATACATTTATCAAGTATTTAAAATGACCTCCCTACTCAAGGAGGCAGTGCTGCATTCCTGGGAGGCTGGGGCAGCAGGGATGGAGGATGTGAGTGCAGCCTGGGCTAAGACTCCCGCCTGAAGAAAGTCTCCAGGAAGGAGACAAGTTTGTCCCCTTCAGTTTGCCCCCTTCTTGTGAATTAAGCCAGTAAGTCAGTAGTGAAAAGTTACAGTGGTAGTATCAGGGTCCAAATTCAATCAAATCCTTGTGACCTCTTCTATCTCCTCCCATACAAGCAACCTGACTCACCTGCCCTTGGCCAATTACCCTCATCCAAATGACAACTAATTAACCCCAAGAAGAGGTTTGATAACTCTCCAGCCCATCTATGGCTCTGCCTCTCAGTCTTACCTCATTTATGCCCTGCTTTTCTATACTTGGTTATTTACTTTCCCAGAAACACAAAGTAGAAGATGGTAAGAGCCAACAGTTTCTGGGAACCAAATGATGGAAAATAACCATGGCAGGTCAGCGAGATGCATTAGTAGGTAATAAAGGTTTAGACTTAGCCTACTGACCCGAGTTTGATCCCCAGGACACACACATAGGCAGGCAGGCAGGCTCACTCTCGTGTGTTGCTCGCTCTCTCTCTCTCTCTCTCTCTCTCTCTCTCTCTCTTCCTGCCTCTCTCTCTCCTCCTCCTCTCCTCTCCCTCTCACCCCTCTCCTCTCCCATAAACACACACACACACACAACCTAAAAATAAAATTATAAAATAACCATTGTACCTTGTAATATGAACTGGGTGTCTTCAGTTCTTGCCACCCTTGGGATAAGTATTACCCCCACGTCACAGAAATAAAAACTAAACGGAGTACCTACTCAAAGCTAGGCTGCAAACCTACCAGTCAGATATATAAATGACAAAGTTTTTTTCCCCATTTAGTAAGCTGCCTCCTTGCTTGAATGATGATATCCTTTGCTGTATAAAAGTCCCTTTAGTTTCATGAGGTCTCATTCACTAGTTGTTGATCTTAATGTCTGTATAAACAAGGTCATATTTAGAAAGTCCTTTTCTATGCTAGTGAGCTCAAGCTTATTCCCTCATCCTTCTGTTAGGCCATTGCTGTTATCCCAATCTGTATGGTTGGTTTCTAGTCTTCTGGCCACTCTGAAGTTTCAGGGTTCAGGCTCAGCAGACCCTGATCAGCATGGTGGGTAGGGTAGCTTAAGTTCCAATTGGAACTTTGATTCAGAAACCTAAGCAGTCCCAGCTTGACATGGTGGGAGAGGCAGGCTATGTCAAAGTTGGCAGGAAAGGAGACTGACTCGGGGTGAAGGCAATAGTACACAGAGAAACGCTGTCTCGAAAAAACCAAAAAGAAAAAAAAAAAAGAAAAGAAATACGGAATGGGTCTAGCTCCACATGGACTCAGGCAGAATCTCTGTGGTTGGTGGACTGGCTGGAAGTGGGGCTAGGCATCAGTCAAAGCTGGCTCTGAGAATCCAGCCTGGAGCTCTTCCTTTCAAAATTCTGGTCTTTCAAGACTGGGCCTGACAGATAAGCCAGGGAGGCCTTATATTTGAACTTTCCTTAGCTTCTCTGGTGCTAGGATCACACAGTTGCAAAACACCTGACATGGCCTATCTTTTTAAAGTGGATATTTACTCTATGACTTAATTAATGAATTTATTCTTCTTACACTACAAAAGATACTAAAATCTCCAGTCCTATCTTCTTTTTCAGATCACTATAAATATTTGGCATGTATTTTTGCAAATGATTAAAAACTCAAAGTTGGCCCTTCCAAATAGTCATGGATTTGGTGTCTAGAAGCTGGAAACTAGAGTATAAATGCTTGAACAAAGGTCAGCTATACTGTAACACATGTAGACTTTTTTTTTTTTTTTGGCTTTTTAAGACAGAGTTTCTCTGTATAGCCCTGGCTGTCCTGGAACTCACTCTGTAGACCAGGCTGGCCTCAAACTCAGAAATCTCCCTGCCTCTGCCTCCCAAGTGCTGAGATTAAAGGCGTGCGCCACCACTGCCCAGCAACATGTAGACTTTTTACTTCCCCATTTTCTCAACTATATAACAGCTATTTACACAGTGGGTCCAGTAAGTAATCCAGAGCTGATTCAAAGTCTCATGCACTGGGATGACTAAGCAGGTAAAGGAACGTGACACAGCTGGACAGACATCCTGAGTCTGATCCCCTGAACTCACATGGTGAGGAGAGAACTAACTCACACAAGCTATTGTCTGGCCTTAATGAGCACCCCCACAACAACACTAAGGAAATAAAAATATTTTAAAAAATTAAAGTTTCAGTAGGATATGGTTGTATACTAATGTAAATTTGGTTACGTGCACAAGGGGCTCTGAAACCAACCCGCCAGACACTAAGAACTGTGTTTCTATCACTCTGCTCTTGATTACTTTTCTCTAACCATGAAGATGCACATGTCATGTAGTTTGCTTTCTTTGGCCAGTACTATACTTTGGAGACAGTTCCCTTTTAATAAGTTGGTTATATTTAGTCTCACCTTTCCCCTCTTCCATCTTTCCTACAAAGTAATCAATTCATCATTTCAGTGTATGATCTATGAAATCATTTCTGATTTTGGGGTTTCATTCCTTCTCCCTAATTTCTCAACATTTCCACTTGATCCTTTAACTTCATTACTTCTCTGCTTGTTCTACTTTGGCACAACTCTTCCTCTACCCATGGTTTCTATTAATAACATCACGAATGCTGAAACAAGGATTTATGGACCTTCCCAGCCCTGAGTAAAAACCAAAGAGGCAATAAATACATATGAGTCCAGCATAAAGTAACCCTGACAACAGATGCAACTAAGAAAACTACAAGGAGCAGATCGGACACAGAGCTGGCTACTAAATGGAACCAGCAAACGATTACATAGGTAGTAACATAAAATTTCTATAGATTTCAAAGTGTAGGGATTTATACTTCTAAACCAACTACTGCTATAGTCTGTTATAGCCTCTCAGAAAAACAGGGTTCAGAAATGACAAGCAGTTTACTGAAATGACAAGTGGCCTAGCACACATTATCCTCACAGTAAAGCCTGTCTAAAGGGAACCCTATCTAACCTTGTAGGGAAAGAAGAAAAAAGCTTACCCAATACAGAGTTTCCTTTCTCCTTACGTGCAGAGTCCCTCAGTCAATAACCTATGTCAACCATCTCCACTGAGACTGTTAGAGCTGTAGCTAGCAAAGGTGAGCCACGCCCCTCCCCATTACTCACTGGAGAACGACTGTTCTATCTAGCCTGATACCTTTATAAACTGGACATTTCTCTTCCTTTTTTGGTGGGAGCTGGGTGGGGATGGAGGAAGTCTAGCTGTGAATTTGGAATTCCTCTTTTGTTTGTTTTGTTTTCTGAAGCAAGGTTTTGCATGTAGCTCTGGCTGGAACATTCTCTATAGACCAGAATAGCCTCTAACTCAGAGATCCACCTGCCTCAATCTTCTTGAATATGCTTGAATATCCTTTAAAACTGTGGGTTTTTTTTTTAAGTCTTTGGTGCAACAATCCTCAATATAACCTTTTTCAACAATCCTCAATATAGCCTTGAATAAGATTAAGGCCTACACAGAAATTATCTTCTCGAGGATGACTAAGTCCAATTACCTTAACCTTTTACCACATTGTTTTTCTTGCTGTGCTAACAGCAAACTAAGATAACTGAAGTTGGGAAATGGTCTTGTAAAGCTCAAGAAGGCTAAGGCTGTACTGTGAGTGCTTGCACAGTATGCACTCAGTCCCAGGCTTGACCCCTAGCGCTCTCTACATAAACCGCAATGTTGTACATGCCCGAAACTCCAGCACTTGGGAAGTAGAGGCAGAATCAGGAGTTTAAGGTCACCCTCAGCTCTTTATGGAGTTCCAAGTCAGCTAGGCATAAGATCTTGTCTCAAAAACAACAAACAAACAAACAAACAATGAAAACACAGGATAGCAGTCTTTCCTGGTTTGAGCCTGCTTGATTTCATGAACAGGACTCAACTTGAAGCATATTTCTGCCTAGTCTCTTCCTGTTCTGTCCAGTTCTGAAGCTCTTAACTCTGGGCTTTAGCACAGTGGGTAAGAGAAGAGACTCCATATATCTACTGTGGGGAGATTGGCTCTTTGAATCCCTTATTCATCTGAAATGGCTTCACATATTGAGGACAGTATCTGCAAGGAAAGTTCTTGAGGAATCAAATGTACAAAAAAAGCACAAACAACTGCTGTTGCTCACTGTGGTAAATAGTTCACACTGAAGCAGTCATACATACTTTTGTCACGTGATTACAAGATCATTGGGGCATAGTTCAATGATAAAGTATTGTTCTGCACGTATGAGGCCCATACTACAAAACAAAAAAGGGAAGGGAAGAAGAAAGGGAAAAAAGAAAAGGATAAAACCAGACATAAAGCCAGGCACATACTTGTAATCTCAGTACTTGAGAGGCTGAGTCAGGAGGGTCGTCACAAGTTCAAGGTCAGCCTAGGCCTATACAGTGTGTCCTTGCTAGCCAAGGCTATAGAGAGACCCTGCAAAAAGGAAAGAGGGAAAGAGGAAAGAGGAACTACATTTGGCAATTACTAAATAAAAGGCAGAAATCAAACCTAAGGGGGTACAGAAAGGGCCAGCAGTGACTACGATATAGAACAGACTATGGGCTACAAACATTAAATCTATTTCTTCTCCTGGTTTATTTCATGAATGTATGTGACTTCTGAAAGTGATTAGCTATGACATTCCAAATCATTGGTTGTTAACCAACAGACTATTATCCTGAGCAGTTCATTAACAGTGCAAGGGGAAGCTTGGTCCTTACTGTCAAAACCTATCTTATGACGACATTATGCAAAAGTACATGCAGCTCTTCATAGTCTTCCTTTTTACTGATTATAAATATCAACCCTTCTACAACATGGAGCAAATCCAGGTATGGTTAAACATTCCCCCCCACCACCCCAATCCACCTCAGTATTCTGACTATACTGAATCTTTTTCTTCTTTTTCTGAACACAGTTTCCTTAGGTTGGCCCCTGTGGTCTCCTACTGCTGGTCTCCAGCAATCCTTCTACCTTGGTCTGAGTAGCAGCTGCACTCAGCCCCTCTTCCTCCCCTACCCTCTGTCTCTTCAGATAGGATCTTGAGAAGATGCAGCCCTGGCTGGCCTGATCACCCTGTCCTAGTACTCACAGAGCTCCTCCTTATTCTGTTTCCACAGCCAGCACAGTTTCTACTTTCCTTAAATCCTTGCCACCCTCAAAAAACGTCAAGTACCATGGAAGTGAAGACGTATTGTACTTCCTTCCCTGAATCAGAGCAGGCACAGCACACAGTGCTGTGCACACAGGACACAGTACAATTTAATAAATTACTTGATGTGTCTAACTATTCGCTCTGGTTATTTTATTTTGCAAGATTTTTCACTTTAAAAAAGAAGCAGCACATACTAGAAGAGTTAAAAAAAAAAAAAAGGAGGAAAAAAACTCCAAAAAACTCTTGACATTTTCAAATGCTGGTTGATGTGCAGAAGAGCCAGACTCTCATAAACTGCTGGTGTATGCAAAGTGGCATGGGCATTTTGGACTAGCAGTTTGGCAATTTCTTCAAAAAATAAAGATACACTTATCATTCCAACCCACAATCTACTCTTAGTTGCTCTAGCTAAATAACAACATATGTGCACACAAAAACTTGTACATGGATTCTTACAACAACGTTATGAAGCTTTTCTAAAAATCAGAAACTATCTGAATGTCTATCAGGGGGAGCACAAAATGAGGTATACCCAGGACTACATATTACTCACCAGTAAAAACAAATGAAGCCCTTGATATCTGCCAAAGAAGCCAATCTCAAAGAATCTTGTTACACTGTTTCATTTTTATGAACTGATCAGGATAGGAAACTACTCATATAGATAGATACAAAGAAGACTGATTGCTGGCTAGGACTGAGGTAATCAGGGGAAAACACAAATGATAGCAATGGATACTGAGCAGCTTCTGGAGATGCTAAAATATTCTAGAACTAAATAATAATCCAGGTAGTTTTATAATTGCACTACAACCTAATATTAAAAGGGCTGAATTTCATGGTGTATAAATTATACTTTGATCAAATGTTACACAATCCAGCCAGGTGTATGGTTCACACCTGTGATCTAAGCACTCAAAGGCTAAAGCAGAAGGGCTGTAGGTTGGAGGTCGGCCTAGGCTAATAGTGAAATCTTATTATAAAGTGAAAAAGAGTGCAATGTGGTGCATGTCTGTAATCCTAGTGCCTGGGAGGTAGGCAGTAGGATCAGACCAGCCTAAATTACACAGTAGTCTGAGGCCAACCTGGGCTACATAAGATCTGTCCCTCAAACCAAAACCAACAACAATAAAACAGCTCTAAGCCTTTCTTGGGCTTTAACAGAAGCTATAACACCAAGACACCACCTATAATCATCTATGTTAGGAATGCGACATCAGGTTGAACTCTTTTGACTTTAGAAAGACAAAGTCAAAGCCCTCATTAGTTGTTCCCTTCAAGAGCCACTAAAGGATCTGAGAAACAACCTAAAACACATGGCAGTGGAATTCCAGAGTCGACACTGCTGCAGATAAATGGCTGTCACCCTCTAACTTGTGTCACATCTTTAAGGATGCAGGATGTCTTTAACGTCCCTTCAGGAGCCTGTATACATGACTGCACAGCTACAAGTAGCATCTTCTCATGCCTTCTATTGCTTCTGATTTCTTTTAATCTAAAAATTTATGTTGTGTTGTGATATACTGTGTCTTTCAGTGACTCCCCTCAACCCATTTAAGACCATAGAGTGTTTTGGTATGATCCAACATCTCCCTAGAAGCACCATGGGAATGTAAATGATACATTAAATCTACCATCATCCTGTTCACTTCGATTATTATCTGATCAGAGAGCAAGACGAGGAAAAGTACAGCAGAATTCGCAGATTCACCGGAATCTGACAGGGGCCGCGACGTGAACGCTTCTGCTGTGGCCCCCTGTTATCCTCTTGATCTTAGATTTAGGACCTGGGCTGCTGCTTTGAGGCAAAAGAAAGAAGGCAAAAACCTATCTGGCAGTTTTCTAGGGTTCTCCCAGAGCCTTATAGATGCCTCCAATATACAGACTGACATCTCTGAAACACAACTCTTCACTGTCACTTCCTGGCCGCCACTGGAAAAGTCACCAGTGTGGATGAATGTATGTTTAATGTGCAGAACCTGCTAATTACCAAATAAACAAACTCACTCTGCACTGACAGAGTAGGTCCAAGGAATTAACTGAACATTACTTATTACTCAGTGTGTAAAGCCCTCCATTCTAGAAGAAAACAGGCAAACAAACAAAAATTTTACATCTCAAGTTTACTGTATAGTTCTGATTACAAATAAAATGAGGACAGGAGAGACAGCTCACCATCCTTGAGTATGGATCCCTGAAGTTCTTCTGCCAGCCACACATGTGCCAGACACACAGACTAAACCATATAATGGACAGTACCTTCCTGTACTGCATGGCTCACTTGCACTATCTCAACATTTTACAACCTGAGGTTGATGCTGCAGTTCCCCTTTTGTTTACAAATGAAGATGCTGGTATTAAATTCAGTTCTTAATACAAATCAGGCATTCTTGAAGGTGTTTTAGCTACACACAGACTGCTGATTCAGAACAAATTGCAATATCCCATTCTGTTTAAATGTTAGCACATATAAGAGACATTAAAGTCTCTAAACATAAAGAAACCACATTAATTAATATTTGGGTTTTGGAAGGTTACATAACTTACTTCCAAATAAAGCTGCATCACTCTAGTAACAGTAAAGTACTTTAAAGATCATAGAGTAAAATTATAAAAGATTTGGTCAGAAATTCTAAAATGTCCACATCACAGAATTTTTCGTTTGGAGACAGTCTCTTGTAGGCTATTCTGATTTCTAATGTGTCAGTACCAGAGTGACCTTGAACTTCTAGTCTGCCAGGCTCTATCTCCCAAGAACCTGGATTACAAGCATCTGCTACCACACCCTGCTTACAAAATATTTTTTAAGGAGAAGAAATGTCTTTGTTTACTTTTGGATCTTATTGCTAACAAATTTTGCCAAGGGTTCTGAAGACTCTTTGTCCGAGCAGCCTTTGCTTCACATGTGTTTGTTGGAAATCTTAATGAGCCAAAGATTAACGAAGAAAACAAACGAGGCACAGTCTCTAACTATGAGAAGCCCTGGCCAGCCATAGTTAACAGATAACAATTATATAATGAGATAAATGCGGTGACAGCTGTGTGCTTGGGAATTATGGGAGCAACTGCAGGAAAGGCCAGAGGCAAGGAGACTGCTCAGCTTCCTCAAGAAATAAAAAGGGCAGGGACTATTTAAAGGGCATATAGGCTGAAGGTTAAAAGTAGGTAAGGTTTGTTTATAAATAACACTTGATTTTATATAATATATACTTGCAAAAATCTTTGAAAACCATTAAGGGTGTACTTTACTGAATCTTTCAGGATAGTAAAGGGTAACTTTTGGTGTGAATATGCACAATTCCAGAATTACTCTCTTTACAGAATAACTCTTTAGTAGACTACTTTTGAAACTGCAAATATTCATGCCAAAAGAGTTTAATTTTAGTGCAGCCTTAAATTTTTCACCCAGTACTCAGCTAGGGATTCGAAAGGAATATACATCCATACTGTTATCTGATGAGGAAGATGATCTCCTGTATAACAGGCTTGAAAAAAATACAATCTCCTCCTATTACCTCTTATTTATAGAGGTATTCATGATGTATTTTGAAATACAACCTGGACCACCTGAAATTTACGTCATCCTTTTCTTGGGCATTATTTATCTCACTTCTCAAGTGTGCCCTGGAACCTGTCTCTTACTACTAAACCAGAAGCACTTGCATGCCACGGTTCAGGCAGTAAAGTGTTCTGAGGACGGAGACGATCGGTTCCAAGGTTGTTCTGGGAGTTCCCTACTTGTGCTGTGGGACACACACACCACCTCTATCACCTCCACTGAACATACATGCAATAAAACTTTAAAAAAAAAAAAGAAATGAAAAAAAATCCTTGGGATTTGAGGCTGGGAATGCAGTTCATGATACAATGCTACAATGCTTTCATGATATTCATAAATGCTTGGGTTCAACATGTGTGACCTGCTGTGTTGGCAGTCTTCAAATCTCAACACTCAAGAGGTGGAGGCAGGAGGATCAGGTCATGCTCTTCGACCTAGAGCAGTGGTTTTCAACCTGTGTGCAGAGATCTCTGTGTGTTATGTATGTGGGGGGGGGGGTCAAGTATATCAAATATCCTGCATATTAGATATTTACATTATAATTCATAACAGTAGTAAAATTAGTTATGAAGTAGCATGAAATAATTTTACGGTTGGGTTCACCACAACAGGAGGAACTGTATTAAAGGGTCGCAGCATTAGGAAGATCAAGAACAGACCTAGAGGATCTGAAAACAGTGTGGGCCGTAGGAGACCACAAACAACAAAACTAGAGATTTCAAGCACCAAGTGAAACCTCCAGAGCCAGGAAATAAATGACTTACATCTTGCTGAGCTTTTCGGACAAAGGGACCCTATGGAAACTCCTAAACATCACAGGCTATTTCCAAGGCTACTGGTTCAAGCTGATGCCTAACTAAAGGCCTCACCCTGCTGACTAACATGCATGATACTAGAAGATGCTCAGTGTGATGCCAGGAAAACGGTAACCAGCAACCCATCGACAAACCCTGTCTCCACATTACCCACCCCAAGAGGCTTACAGCTTATCTTACGGAGGCAACAATATTAATTCAAAAGAAAAGGGCAAGGGAGGTGGGGGAAGGACTTTCATGATAGGGTACTAGGAGGAGAGCAAGGGCTGGTATTGGGTTGTAAATGGAAAAAAAATTAATAAAAATAAAAATTTTAAAAAGGAGGCAATATTACTCGAAAGAAAGTTTATGGAAAAGAGAATAAAAAAAGGAAACATAGAGGATCAAGGATTAAGGCCACCCTAGACTATCTAAGACTGTTTAAAATGCATAATAATACCAATAAAACACTCAAATGCCTAGGATTCTCTTTAGTTGTAATAAATGTGAATATATAAAATGCCTCTGTTAACAAATAACAAAAAAAACCCAGCAGACAAAACTAATAAAAGACATGCCTGCTACAGCCTATAATCCTAGCACTGAGCAGACCTAGTCAAGTCACGTTCGAATGTGGATGCTAACTACTTGCAATGCTTTTTGCATAAAACAAACAGATGTGTGGCAGGTATAAAATGTACACTGGATTTCAAAGACTTAGTATAAAGTATGTAAAATATCTTGTTAGTTTATATGGTCAACATATGTTAAAATACCTTTATTGTTTATAATAATTTTTAAAAGTTAAGTAAAATATATTATTAAAAACTACACAAGGGCTACGGAATAATATCCAGCCTCAAAACATTTGCCTTTTTCTTTCTTTCTTTCTTTCTTTCTTTCTTTCTTTCTTTCTTTCTTTCTTTCTTTCTTTCTTTCTTTTTATTTTTTTTTTGAGACAGGGTTTCATCCTGTAACTCTGCTACCTGAAACTTGTTAGGTGGCCTCGAATTTGTGGAAATCCTCCTGCCTCTGCCTCATGTATGTATTACTGCACCCAAATTCCCTTTTTGTTTTTTATTGTTGCCCAGGCTAAGCTCCAACCTACTGATTGGTTGCTCCAACTCAGGTGTTTCACCCCATGTTTGGGGACACACAACCATATCTCAGCACTCAGGAGGTTGAGGCTGGAGGACTGTCTAGAGTGTGACAGTAGCCTATAATACACAGCAGGACACTTGTCAAAATAAAGAATATCCTTGGCTATCTAGGCTCAATCAGTCCTCCTGCCTCCATCTCCTAGTGACCTGGCTACAGGCATGCCCCACTGTATCACCTCCTTAATTTTAAACAGTCTACTAGAATTTTTAAAAATTGTCTCTGTGGCTAATGTCTATTTCTTTGGGCAGTTACTTTAGACAAATACATTTAGTAGTAACTCTGCTTGAATTCTGAGATTCCTAAGTTAAGGCCACTAATTATTCTAGCAACCAGGTCAATTTAAAAATTTAAACAACTCTTTCCCCAAATTTTGCTCATCGATACCTGTTCTTTGCCACAGAACTTTTCTTAAATACACTAACATTCCTACCTCCCAGGTCAAGGTCATGATCTAAGCTTAAGACACTCCTTCCTGGTCTTTACATGGAGTTTTGACAGAAGCCAATGAATTGTGCTTTTTTTTTTTTTTTTTAGGTTGTATTTGAGAAGCATTAAAGCTAGGGAGTGGAGCTGGTCGGTGGTGCATGCTTTTTATCCTAGCACTCAGGAAACAAAGACAGGCAGATCTCTGAGCTACACTGAGAAACTTTTTCTTGAAAAATAAAAAAACAGGGAGAGATGCTGGAGAGATGGCTCAGCGGTTAAGAGCTCCGACTGCTCTTCCGAAGGTCGTGAGTTCAAATCCCAGCAACCACATGGTGGCTCACAACCATCCATAATGAGATCTGACACCCTCTTCTGGGGTATCTGAAGACAGCTACAGTGTACTTACGTATAATAAATAAATAAATAAATCTAAAAAAAACCAAAAACAAACAAACAAAAAACCTAAGAAAAATAAAAAACAACATAAAAAGAAGCATTAAAAGTTTAATGAAGAAAAACAATGAAATTCAGTTAACTATGTAATTTATACATAGTTATTCTGTCCAGTGATTTATAGTATCTAAATAAAAATCCATACATATAATAATCTATTTTATTTCAAATGAGCGAATCATATGGGCACTAAATCATATGTCCTGGTATGGCAGAGTACAAGACCCTAAGTGAGATACCAAGGGTCAATTGAAACTTGAATCTCTCAAACAAGCGAGAAACATGGTATAAATTTTTAGACTCTATAAAATAATTATTTTTATAATTTGATACCTGACCATAAATAGTTCAAAGCAGAGGTGACCAGGATTTCATATCAAACACAAAACATGGATGTCTCCACTACATTTTCCTACAGCCACA
>JADRCC010561390.1:0-10494 GCA_019843855.1 Hylomyscus alleni
GCACAGCTAGGTTTTTTTTCTGTAGCCAAAAAAGTATATGGGGGAAGAGGAGAATAATTATTTCAGATCTGCAATGAGATAATTTAATTTATCAGATTATTGGGGTAAATAAATCTAATATTTTTCAACAATAATTCTCAAATCCTGCATTTTGTTCTAAGTGGGATAAGGATATTATAAATTAGCCAATGATGCAGAATATAGCTGCCTTTATATAGAACCATTATCTTCCAAATTCTTGAATATTGGAGAATTTTATGAGCCAGCTAAGGTGTATGTTCTGCTCTGAGAAAGGCTTTTATGTTGGTATTAGGATGTTTGTTAGTTCATTTTCTGTTTTTTTTTTTTCTCCTTGAGTCATTGGGATTGATTCCTTAGAGAGAAGCAAAAACTTAAAACACACTCCCTATAGTTTCACTGCCAAGGCTGTCCAAAACTCTCAAAAGTGACCACTGTAATTACTAACCAGCTCATTCCACCCATGGTATTTTATCATCAGTCTAATGTATTTTATCAATCTAATGTATTTTATCAATCTAATGTATTTTATCAATCTAATGTATTTTATCAATCTAATGTATTTTATCAATCGAATGTATTTCTCCTTTGGGGGTCCATCTTCATGTTTAGTGAGATGTAGTAACAGGAAGTGAGGAAGTAACAGTCAGAGACTGCCAAACTGACTCATTTCTCATGCTGTATATGTTTCATTTTTACAGTCCCTTTGAAGGTTCAGAAGAAAACAATCCACAGTTTGAAAGTCTTCTTGTTTGGACTGGAGTGGGTGGTTCAGAAATGCAAGTTCAAAAAGTGCTCCAAGAACCGTGGAGTGGAGACAGTGTAGTTTAGGATCACCTGGGTCACTCCGTCTTACTTACAGTCAGATCACAGACCTACCAGTGCCACCCTCTGCTTGTGCCCAGCCTTGCTAAGGCTCGTGTAAACAGGAACCATCCTTGTACTACCACAAGCATACCATTACTATGAAATAAGATTTATGTGAGGTTTCTATTTGTTTTAGGAATGGAGATGAACCATGGGTATGCACCTGAAAGAATACAAGACAGCAGATAGACTATTGGTTTTCAAATTTAATTGGATTCTGCATTAGGCTTTGGATGCACACACACACACACACACACACACACACACACACACACACACACACGAGCATGTTTAACTCATTTGATGGTGTTTGAATTTTTATAACAGAGATGTTCAAATTTATTCAAAGCCTTCTGAGAAATAGGAGTGTTATATTCATTTTCATTTTGTGTGTAATTAAAGCAGCAGCCCTCCTACTAGTATATGGAACAAAGGCATATTTTTGAGCCATAAATCAAAAAATGGCTTTTCAGGCAAAACACTGAAAGCCTATGGAAATTATTTTCTCTCTCCCTCTTTCCTTCCTCCTTTCCCTCCATCCTTCACTCTCTTCTTTCTTTCCTCCCTTCTTCCCCTCCACTCCCATGCATTATTTTCCTCAACTCCCCTACTGGAGAGACAATACTTTGTCTTGACCTTGAAAAGTGTAATGGGCTGAGAATGTCTTTGATCTAATTCAAATCTGTGCAGTGCAGACTATGGCATGATAATAGCTGGAAAGACAGAGCAAGAAAAACAACAAGTAGAATACTCAAGATCAAGCCAGAAGCTAGTGGCAGCTGATGTTACTAGAATCAAATAATGAGTCTGAATTAATCAGAAATCATGTTACATAAATTAGAAACAAAAATGGGTTGAACTCTTTTTCTCAGAAAATAGTCAGAGGGCAGGGGGTGTCACTCATTGGTAGAGCATTTGCCTAACATGAGCTGTTCCAGGTTGCATGCCTAGAAAAACAGGGGAAAAGGTGAGTCCTATTTTCTAGTAGCTAAACATTACAACTTCTCAGTGCTGTTAGCCATTAATGTGCAATTGCCCTTTATAGTTTTTATTAATGTGCAACCACTGTAGAAAATGATGGGCTTCATTATGACAATTTTGTGCATGGTTGTCATGGTTATACTTTAATCAGATTTTGATTTTCATTGCCCCATTAACCCTCTCTTGTCCTTCTGCCCTTCTCCTTCTTCCTAGTCCCCTTTTAGCTCCCAGAGTAGTGCCCCATCTGGCTTTGGGTGTGCATTTTTAAAGTGTGGATTTCGCAGATGATACAGGGTAATTTCTAGCTTCATTCATTTTCCTGAAAACAACAACATTCTGTTCTTCTTTACAGTCAAGGGTACTCCATTGTGTCTAAATACCAAGTCTGCTTTAGCAGGACTGTGCTGCGTCCACATCCTGGCTACTGTAAAGTGCCTTAGGACATATAGATGTCCAGGAACTTCTCTTGTATGCTGAGTTGGGTTTCTTCGGGCACACACCCCAAGAAAAGTATAACTAGACAAAAAGTAGTTCTGTTTTCATATTCTAGTGAAACCTGTGCACCAACCTGGCATACCAGAGCTCAACTTCTGAGATCAAGTTACAGAGTTATGCTGAGGGAGGAAGAGGTAAGTCTAGGCCAAGAAATTAACTCATATAAAATAGACTTTGCTGAAACGCATTAATAAAAAGTCACCATCAAGGGAATTTTGAACTAGATTACTGTGTGTTTCAATATTGAATAATTTTCCCACAATAATTTGCATATTATTATTAGTAACTATATGTAATTAGTGACAGACTAAAATTACCGATGGATGCTTAGCTATAGAACTAAAAATTTACGTCAGAAGATAGAAGTGGAAATATCTTTGTGAAGCATACTCCAAGAAGTAACAAATAAGAAACGTTTATTTTCTAGATTTGGGTAGAATTTGTCACAAAAATCATTTGGAAATGATGCTTCATAGTGCAGGGTCCACACTGCTATCAAAGAACTTTTTTTCCCCGTGAAAGAGGGACCAGGGATCATTGGGTGAGTCTGTGTACATGCTTGCATGTATGTATGTGTGTATATATGTGTGTGTTAAGGGGCAGTACTGGGGATGAGGGAGATGGAGTCTGTATTCTGCCTGAATACAGGTGAGTCTTAAAGGCAAGGCATTTTTAAACATCACAAGTCCTATCAACAAGCTCCATAAAAGGGACAACAGAGGTACCTGAGCATCAGAGGAAGAAAGTCTGTGGGTGAGAGAACAAATCATCAAAGGAGAGCCACACATGCTTGTAAGATGCAGAAAGATACGGAGTGATATAGGATGGCAGAAAAGAGGATGCATATCCAATTAGTATTGATACCTAATCACTTTGCCACTGAGACACATGGGAAGCCCAGAATACAAACACAAATGCTGGAAGCATCTTTTGGATATCAAAGAATTACCATTACATTACTCGGTATTAAAAGTTCCATGTGTAAAAAATTTAGACACTTTAAAAAAAAATTCTGTCCTTAGTATGTGATAAACACAAGACTTTCTTGCAAGAAGTATCGTTTCAAGTTATAGTTCCTTGGATTAAGTTTTAAAAGTTTATTTTTCTTTTCTTCCCCTCTTCTTTTTGGAGACTGGCATCAGTCACCAGGTATGTCTAGCTGACCTAGAACTCAGTATAAATCAAGGCTGGTCTAGAACTTACAGAATTCTGTCTACCTCTGTCTCTCAAGTGATAGGTAGGATTATAGGCAGGTATCACCATACCCAGGAAAACTAAAACTGAACCTTTAATTTGGCATTTGATACACTTCCTTGAACTTGAGTTTTTTTTTAAAAAGGCATCCACACAAATTGTGACATTCTTTCCAGTTGTAAATATAGGTCACAAGTCACAGTTGCACTGGGAAGATCTGTGACTTTGCTACTAACAGAAATCACAGCTATTTAGCAATTTATTCCAGTTGTTTCAAACATCAAAACACAGTGCTTATACGCATTTAAAATTTGTTAATACAAATATATGTTACTTTAGTCTACGTTATTTTAATATTTATTAAAATATCAGTGAATTTTTATTTTCTTTTTAATGCTAGATATTTTATTTCATATATTTATATCCTGAGAAAGGTCGATTATCTTCACCAAGTTTGCAATAGGTCAGTAGTACCAAACAGAGTTGAGAACCCATTAAGAAGAGGAAAATCCTTTATAAAAAGGAGATAGACATAGTGAATGCTGTGTGTTGTTTGTTTGTTTGTAGCAGTAATGGTAGCAGTAGTCTTGATGAGCTGAATCTGAGGAAGGTGGCAGAGTGGACACTCTTTTTTTTTTTTTATAACTTTGTGTTTTTATTTGTTTCTGTGAATTTTTGTTTGTTTGATCTTTGTTTTTGTTTGTTTGTTTGTTTGTTTTTCTTTAGATAAGGTCTCACTATGTAGCCCTGATTGTCCTGGAATTTGCTATATAGACCAGGCTGACCTCAGAATTGTGAAGTTCTGTCTGTCTCTGCACATCCCTTTCTTAAATTTATGAGGCTGACAGTGGTCTTAAAGCAGGACTGAGAATTCTTTCAGTTTCCCTTGGAGGGCCTAGCTATGTCCCCTCTCTACGGACCCAGGTGGACTCAGGACTTCCAACCAATGGCAGAAATAACAGATCTCACTGAGCTTTGGAAGCCAAGTTGCAAAGGCTAGGTAAACTTTCTCCTGATTTTGGGTGCTTGTTCTGGCAGCACAGAGGCCATGTAGTAAGGCTACCTTCCCCAGGATGTCATGATACAAGGAAACCCAAGCTATGCACTGAAGCCTCTTTCAGATAACAGGTTCATAGCTCTGAATCATTTCAGTCGAACTGGCAGACATGTAGGAGACGGTAACAGAAGGTTTCATTACGGAAGTGGTTTGTGTCATCTCCCACACCCTGACAGTATTCCCAGGAGAAATCTAAGACACCCTAAGAACACAGATGTGCCCTCCTTCACGGTTCAAATTCCTGATACATATGGGCATTATTTCATGTCATTGCTTTGCTGCTAGAATAAGGCTTAGGATGAGCCAAGCAACAACTAATTTTGTGGCATGAGTTTTTCTTAGCAGACACCACCAGTAGGAAAAAGCAGGTCAAAAGTGGCAAGCAAGCTGTGTGATTGTCACAAGCCTCTAAACTGCAATGCTGCTGTAGAATTTATATACTTCGGTACTGACTAGATGGTTTTAGATTGTGTAGACTACCCTGAGATAGCCCATTCTGGCTGGCTCAAGGTTACAGTGCTAACTTTACTCAATCCTGTTTCTCTTAGTGTAGGAACAACACGTATGGACTTGAGATTGGAGCAGTTGAGATTTACTAGGGAAGTCTAGAAAAATGACTTCTGATCTGTCCCTCATCGGCAGATTGACATTTTCTTACATGCCATATGTCTATCTAGTACTTGAATCTCTAACTTTATGTGTATCACCTCGAGTCCAGTCTGCAGCACAAACTGACCATGTCCTGACCATGTCCACCAGCAAGTCTACACAACCTCGAAGCTGTGAGGCCCATCTGCCTCCCTCAGACACCAAAGCACCCTTCAGACTTCAGTTGTCTTACATCTCTTAGGACTACAAAGCAGGGAAAGTACTAAGTTCATTTTTGCAAAGCCTTTCTTTTCTTTTTTAAACCAGCAGCCGATTTTCTCCAAGGACAATTTAAAGCTTGTGATTAGAGATAAAAACTTGTTTCTTTCTGATGATTTACCAAAACCCTTGCCAATGTTCACTTTAGGATCAACGTAGGACATTGTTTTCTCCTATTTTATTATACACTTGCTACTAAATCTGTCATTTAGAAAATGTCTGTTTGTTTATTCAAAACCATGTTTCACCTTGCACAAAGAGTCATTTGCTTCCCAGAAGTTTCTGAGGGGTCTCCGAGTCCTTAAAGGTGAAGACAGCATAGAGAACTAGACAGGGTTGCCAATGGTTGGTTCTTTTTTGTAGTGTTATATAGGAAAAAGGCTTCCTGCACACTAACAGGCGTTAGAACCATATTCCCTCTGGAAATGCCTATAGGGTCAGTGTACACTTCATCCTATTACACAAAACTCCATGGGTCAGAAAACATCAGATGCCACTACAGTCTAGGAGACTTCAAAACAACACAGATAGTACAGAGGGGCTGGCATAACTTCATAAATGCGCACAGGGTGGCTTCTACCCTGAGAGGTCAGCAAGGCGCCCCAAGTCCCCAGAGGCCATGCCCGGGGACAGTGGAAACATTCATTTTCTAACAGCAGACACTAGAAAGTAAAACCTTTTGGGACTCACCAAATAACCGAAATTGCATCGTACCTGTGAGGTAGGTGTTGTGCGAGGAATTGATGAAATAGTGAGACAGGGGCTGAGTCATGTCTTCATTCAAATCCAGTTTCTCCGGTGAAACGACTCCATTTTCTTCTCCGCTCAGGTAGCGCATGAATCCATCCACTGACATCTGCCCTGGATAAAATGGATTTAGAGGCATGTGAGAGGCCCAGCATTCTGATACCGGTGGGGGTGACTGGTGGGGTCAGCCTGCACCAATCCATCCCAAACAAATAATACCCTCTCTGTAGCATCCAAGGAGAAGAGAGAGGACATAGTTTTGTCTTAATATGGACTCACAGTTGTCTATGCCGTGTATTGGCACTATTTCCACCTGAATTAAGGAAAGATCATTCCGATGCTTCCTTGACTTTTCAGATAATTTAAACACAGACTTTCTCCTTTTGAATATAAGAGTGAAGATCAAGTTCATAAATTAAAAAAAGAAGGGTTGCCTCTGGGTAAGTCATCTTGAGATTTGTTTGTTTGTTTGTTTTAACAGATTTTCCATTAGGAATATAAACTGCTTTTATTTTTATAATAAAAAAAATGAAAAATTATTTAACTTTAAATTAAAATGTTCAAATCATTTTCTCTTTACACAAAATAAAGATAACTACACATGACTGACACTTTACATAACAAAATGAAAGCGTGTGGAAGGGACAGAGAGAGCTCTGGCTTTACAAGTTTACTTCAGATAGAAAATTATGACTTTCATGTTATGATTCAACTCAGAAATTTGTGTTTTCTTATAACATTTTAAGGTAGATACTGCTAAATATTAAGACTATTGTTTTACTTCAGTATTATGGATGTAAAATTCAAAGATAGAAATTGTACGTATTTAGAATGTACAATCTGAAGCTGCATTACAAGGACTGAGATAATCCCTAGTGAGTAATCCCTCAGTAGCCACAGACATGCAGAGCCCCAACACAGCTTGTTTCTTCAATGTTAACAGTCCAAGCCTAAAAGGAACAGCAAATGAGTGAGAAATAGGACAGTGTTGGTAGAGGTTAGGGGTAGTATATCTTATTACCTTGTTAGAACAGTTTTATGTTCATTTAAAAGTGCTCTATCTTCATAGAAGGACTTTAGCCATTGAGATAAGCAGAGAGAAAACACTTTTCTAAACATATAATTGTTCCTTCAGAAGAGCAGACTTTGGAAGCTTTGCTGTGTATCATCGAAAAGGTAGGTGTCCATGTTTGTGTGTGTGTGCACATGTGTGTGTGTGTGTGTATATTTTAATAGGATACAAATATATACATACATATCTGATATGGTTCAGTAATTTCTTCTGAATTAAATGAACAATATGTTATAAATATTTCTATCACAATTCTCTAAGATCAGTGCATAACTTGAACTCCAAAAATACATGCCTACTTATATTTTATATATTATAAAATGTAAAAAGATTAAGATTAAGCAATAGTCTATTATTATCAGTTATTAAATTTGTTTCAAATCTTTATTTATTTAAGCCTACAGCACCCAGTATTCCCAGGAGGTCTCCCATCCAAGTACTAACCAGGCCCAACCCTGCTTAGCTTCCAAGATCAGACGAGATCGGGCGCATTTAGGGTGATATGGCCATAGATGCAGTTAAATCTTTATACACCTGCTTTTGCTAGCTGCATTGGCAGGAACAGAGCTATTGATTTAGAATATACATGCCATTAACGCTTTTAATGAGGAACACTAATTTTTTTTACGTGTTCCATTTATAAACAGCAGAATTAACCATAACATTTTATCAGAGTAAATTTTTTCACACCTAATATATTTTTCAAGATAACTGATACAAAATCCTGGGAATATTATAGTTAAACCAATGTTAATATTATTCAGGAATGAATGAATGAATAAATGGATTAATGAAAAAGTCTTGACTATTGGCTCTCTAAAGAGATTGTCTATTCTATGAAAGAAACATGTTATTTTTTCATTTTTATTTATCATTATCACAATCATTATTGTCTGTGTGTATGCATGATACAGGGGGTTGGATGCATATGCCATGCAACATGTGGGGCTGATTCAACAGCTCTGTGGAGTAGTTTTTTTTCTACCTTTACACGAGTTCCAGGGGCTGAACACAGGTTATGGGGCTTCCTCATCAAGTACCAGCTTAATTAATTTGCCAGAGAAGAAAGAAACATCTAAGCAAATGCTTGAATAGAAACAAGTATTTACACCACACACTGCTAAAACTGGACTCCACTGTGGGTCTTGATCATTTTTTAAGATAACAGGAAGAAGTATCAAGAAGTCTCTTAATTCGAGATGAAAAGGATGATATAAAGGCTTTAATTGGCATATTTGTGACCTACAAAGTGGTGACTCACCTGCAGTCTAAGCTTGTGTGTGACCAGTATTCAACAGGCATCATAATCTATATGTTCAAATACCTGTCACTTAACACAGCATCCATTCTGGTCTTGTGGTCATGAGGAAATCAAAAACAAGCCTTGATGGAGTGGGGAATGTATGCATCCCTTCACATGGTCACAAATTTCATAAGAAAACCAGTTAGCTTAGTGACAAAGCTATTTCTCTGGATGGTTCATAAATAATTTGGATAGAACTATTAAGGCAAAATTTCATAAAAGATTCAATCTTTCAGTTTTCTGTGATTATTGTGGTTTGCTAAATATTACTTTATTTTTTCCAATCTTTCAGTTTTCTGTGATTATTGTGGTTTGCTAAATATTACTTTACCTGGATTTCATATTGCCCTTCATTCTTTTCTTTCTTTCCTCTCTATCTTCTATTTCTTTAACAATTTATTCAGCATGTACTACACACACAGACAGAGAAAGCACAGGAAATGCAGACAAAGAGCCTGCCTTCAAAGAGCTCACATTCTGGTAGAGAGCACAGCTCTTTACCATTGAACAGCCATTGACACAACAATGTGTACAGTTCCAGCTCTGCCATCCCTGGGGTCTTCCATGTTGCTTTGCACCTCGTCAGATTAATGCTTTCACATGATTAGAAAATAAATTGCTCTGAAAGAAGAGGGTCACCCAGGACAATAGTATTTGCTCTTTTTATCCCATGCAAATGGTAGCTCTATATAACTCTGTCTCTCATTGGGACCATCCTTTAGGGTCCAGAGAGTAAACTCTATCCCAGGAAAGGATGGGACTACAACTTCTGGATGGGTGTGAATGCCAGAGAGTAGGTGTTTACTATAGTTCCTAGGTTAGTGGAAGCTTGGATGTACATTTCTTTTAATGGAATATGAAATGTACCAATAGAGGATGGTGTGACAACAAAAGAAAAACAGTTTAGATAAAATATAATCAATACATTAGAAGTGGCAAATTAGTTTTTAAAAGGACAATTTATTGAATTTTATATGTCTATGTGAGTATATATGCATGAGGCAGTGTTGACGAAGGTAGAGGTATCAGAGATCTCTAGATAGACTTACAGGTGACTGGGAGCTACTCATTGTGGGGCTCAGAACCAAACTCCAGTCCTCCACAAATGCAGTACGTGTAGAATATCACCTTTGAGCCATCTTTCCAGGCAAATGTAAGGTCAGCATCTCAACGTATGCACTGTTGCTACATTAAGGGATCCTGTATTGAGACTGAACTCTGATTAATATGAGACTTTGAAACTTGTTTCTGAATAATTTTAATAATGTTGTTGTCTATATTGAATACAGAATACAAAATGAAGGCTACATAATGTACATAATGTACAAATGCCATCTTCCCATGAAATCATTATAATTCAGATCAATGGGTAATTTACAAAAGAATGTGTCAAAATTTCATTCATTCATTAATCATGTCGGGAATATGACAAAACCAGTTTAAAGAGGCTATGAACCACTAACTCAATCTATCTATCCATCTATCTGTCTGTCTATCTATCTATCTATCTATCTATCTATCTATCTATCTATCTATCTATCTATCTATCTAACTATCTATCTATCTATCTATATCTATCTATCTATCTATCTATCAATCTATCATCTATCTACCATCTATTTAATTTATTTATTATCTATCTTTTTAAATTTTAATCAAAAACTTAAAAATTGAGATAGGTATATATGCCTCTTTGCTTTTTATAAGTTTTCATGCTGAGAATTGAATATAGTGTCTCACATATGCTAAGCAAGTATTCTACCGCTGGGCTTATATGGCTAGTGTCTTTGTCAGTAAAAACCAAGCCAAATACCAAAATTAAACAGAGACATGGGCAAAATTGCTAAATTAAATACAAATCTAGTTAAGAATCTACATATCTGACTTTTAGAT
>JADRCC010561391.1:1428-13965 GCA_019843855.1 Hylomyscus alleni
ATGATACATTCTAGTTCCATTCATTTGCCTGCAAAACTTAGGATTTCCTCATTCTTAATAGTTGAGTAGCAATCCATTGTGTAAATGAAGCACATTTTCTGTATCCATTCTTCTGTTGTGGGACATCTGGGTTGTTCCCAGCTTCTGGCTATCACAAATAAGACCACTATGAACATAGTGGAACATGTGTCCCTGTGGCATGGTGGGGCATCTTTTAGGTATATGCCCAGTAGTATAGCTGGGTCTTCAGGTAGATCTATATCCAATTTTCTGAGGAACCTCCAGGCTGATTTCAAGAGTGGTTGTACCAGCTTGCAATCCCACCAGCAATAGAGGGGTGTTCCTCTCTCTCTACATCCTTGACAACATGTGCTGTCACCTGAGTGTTTGATCTTAGCCATTCTGACTGGTGTGACATGGAATCTTAGGGTTGTTTTGATTTGCATTTCCCTGATCACTAAGGACTTTGAACATTTCTTTAAGTGCTTCTCAGCCATTTGAGATTCCTCTGTTGTGAATTCTGTTTAGTTCTATACCCCATTTTTTGATTGGGTTGTTTGGTTTTTTGGTGGTTAGTTTTTTTTAAAGACATAGAAATAACATTATCAAAATTTATATAGAAACACAAAACGTCAAGGCTACACAGAGCAATCCTGACAAAAATGAATGCTTCTAGTGATTTCACCTGCTTAATTTCAAGTTATGTTACAAACACATATTGATAGAAACAGCATGAAACTGATACAAAAGTCACAGAAAAACTGAATGCAATGAAGGCTTCAGATAAAGCTTATCTGATTACTTGAAGCTACCTGATTCTTTTTTTTTTTTACACAAATGCCAAACTGTTCACAATGGAGAGAAGACAGTATCTTTAATAAATTGTGCTAAGGGAAACTAGAAATCAATACAAAAGCAGAACTTTATCTCTCTCCCCATATAAAAATTGACCCCAACCTCATCAGAGGCCTGAATATAAAATTAGATCTATTGACACTGCTAAATGAAAAAGTACAGCATATATTTCAACACACAAGCACAAGCAGTCACATTCTGAATAGGACCCCGGCAGCCTGGAAAATACAGCTACCAACTGAGAAATCAGACATGATAAAATTAAAGTTCTTCTGTACAGCAAAGGCAACATTAGCAGTGTGAAGAAAATCTTGTTTATATCTCTGACAGAAGATTACTATAGAACAGAGAGAACTCACAAAGCTAAATATCAAGAAAATAGCCCAATCAAACAATGGGCCATTGATCCAAACAGAATTCTCAAGAGAAGAAATACAAATGGAAAGTAAACACTTTAAAAAGTGTTCAACCTCATTAACCTTCAGAGAAATGCAGATTTAAAAGAACTTTATTGAGATTCCATCTTATTCTAGTCAGAAGGCATGTCATCAAGAAATTATTGACAACATATGCTATCTGGGATGTTCATTGTTAGTGGACAAGCAAACTGATACAGCCACTAGAGAGATTTGTGTGGAGGTTTATTCAGAATCTAAAACTAGAATGATGATTTGATCCAGATACACCACACCTGGCTATAACCAGGGCTCTATATCCTATTTCAAAGATCCTTGCTTACCAATCTTTATTGTGGCTCTGTTCACAATACCTAGGAAATGAAATCAACTTACATGGTCATAACATGGTAAACATATAAAGAAAACATAATACATGAAAAGCTATACAAAAAATGGCTACATTGTAAGCAAGTTTAAAAATACAAGTAAAAAATAAAATAGGAAGCTTGAAAGGAACTATTCTGCAGGTCTTGACAATTTTGCTCTATATGTTAAGTGTTATTAAATGACAACCACAGGGCCAGATACGACATATCTCTTTATGATTCTTTTTTTGGGAGTGAGGGACTGCTAAACAGATACAGGATCTTGCTATTATTCTCACTTCTCTACCAGAATTACTTGATAAACTGCTACTTCTGAAGACAGTATACATTTCGTTGTAAAGCATAGAGAAACCGAGTTAGAATTAAACTGAAGTTTTTTCCCACCTGGCTAGCACATATTGAACTAGAGCAACTATGAAAGCTGCTAAGGGAGATGAGACATCAATTGTCTTACCTAGCTTTGAACTCTAATCTAACAGTTACAGTTTCAGTCAAGATATGCCCTCCTGCACAATAGTGCCACAAATGTTGTAGGAGTTGTCACCTCTCTTCTATTTGCATTTGAGGTCCATCCCACAAAAGGAAATTCATACCTGTTACTACAAACCTATTCAAAACCCCATGGATGGTCAGGTATTGGGCCCTGGGGGGTGATACTAGTACTGCTGTTTATCTAAAATATCTGGAAGGTACCTTCTAAGTATCTGTTTATATCCACAGAAAAACACTACTCCACGCTTTGATCAGGAAAGGTTCTTTTTGCAATGATTGGCAGTGACTGTAAAGACACATGCTTACTCTTGGTTTCAAGAATAAGTGATGGTTGATAGCTCAACAATAAATAGGAAACTTAATACTAAGCACTTTAAGGCTCATGGAATATCATGGAAGAGAGTATGGGAAGAATCTAAGATCCAAGAACTGAAAGAGAAAGGGGGTGTGAAACATTTTCTGGACATGACCAATTCAGTTATGACCTTATAGCATCTGTGGCTGCAATGAGACCATGTATGAATGAGACTGATAATAGTCAATCATGAACTGGAGAGGAGCTCACCTAAACCTACCACTGCTTTCTGAACTCTTAGCACTTGACAAATCCTGGGGGAAAGGCAGTTTTTTGTCTTCCATTGTGTAGCAGCTGAGGAGCCCACTATACTCTAGTGGACTGTTGCAAACCGAGGGTTTCATAGATCATCCATCCTGCTTAAACTCAGTTAGTTTTCAACTGAGTTTTGCAACAAGAAGGAAAGAAAGAAGAGAGAGAGAATGGGAGAGGGGAGAGAGAGACAGAGAGACAGAGAACAACAAAATCCTGAACATGGGCAGGGTACATACAGGAAAGAGGGAGTACTAGGGGTAGGAAGGAGAGAAGAGAAAAGTTATGATAAGATTATGCATTCTACATGTTTGAGATTGTCAAAGAACAAACTCAGCAAAAGTATAAAGACAACGGGGTCAGAAGGCGATAATTTGAATGCTGGGTAATTGGCTTTTTACTCCCTATGTTTTTTGAATTTTCAGATATTGAGAATGAACTACTCTCTAATTGGGATATATGTCATCATATGTGTGTGTTGAAATATTTGCTCTTGCAATCTCCTTCCTCTAGAGTTTTTGGTTCCCAGTAAATATTTAACCATAAACAAAAGATAACTACATTTTTATTAGATTTCAAGCTGAGCATCTGTTAAGCTATCAACCAGTACTTTAATTTCTGTTAACACAAGTAATCAAGGTCAAGGTTACCACAGACATCAAAGTGAGAGAGAAAGAGAGAGAGCAAGGACTATATCCTGCAATTAAGTTGTCCTAGCACAATAAATGTCCAGAAATAAAGCGGTTTGCTTTTTAAATGTTTAATGGTGATTTAATGCCAGTCATTAGCCACGCAGAGGCATTGCTGGAAGAGAGGCTTTATCTCATGAAGTCTGAGTTAAAAGAATTCTATTGCTTGTTTACTTCTTTGCAGAAAACAAATACCACTGAGAGAATATATTAGGTAATTTAACAATTGACAATTGGAAAATTGGGCAATTTAACAGTGTGATTCTCTAACTACTCCTTCCAGAGAACAATCATGTATCTTGTTATATTTTGTGTAATACAAATAATTAGTTTAGGTATCAAATCTTGATGATCATCATGACTGTATAAAACTATTCTAGTTAATGTTCATCTATTCAATTTTGTAAATACTCATGAACCACTATTGTGTGTTATTAGTATGAAAGTCTACTGAAGCAAAATGTCAGTACTACAGAGAAGACTGTCACATACAAATCTTTTAAAGATTTATTTATTTGGCGGCTGGAGAGATGGTTCAGTGGTTGTGAGCTCAGTTGATGCTCTTGCAGAAGATCAGAGTTTGGTTCTAAGCATCACAATCAGGTGATCCACACTCACCTGTATCCAGATTGAGATGATTCAATTTGTTGAAAATGCTCTTTTTTCCACTGCAAGGTTTTAGCTCTTTTCTCAAAGATCAAGTGACCATAGGTGTGTGGGTTAATTTCTAGGCCTTCAATTCTATCCCATTGATCCACCTGCCTGTCATTGTACTAATACCATGCTATTTTTATCACAATTGCTCAGTAGTAAAGCTTAAGGTCAGGGATGGTGATTCCACCAGAGGTTCTTTTATTGTTGAGTATTGTTTTTGCTATCCTTGGTTTTTTGTTATTCCAGATGAATTTGCAAATTGCTCTTTCCAACTCTGTGAAAATTTAAGTTGGAATTTTGATGAGGATTCCATTGAATCTATAGATTGCTTTTGGCAAGATGGCCATTTTTACTATATCAATCCTGCAAATCCATGAACATGGGAGATCTTTCCATCTTCTGAGATCTTCGATTTCTTTCTTCAGAGACTTGAAGTTCTTGTCATACAGATATTTCACTTGCTTAGAGTCACACCAAGATATTTTATATTATTTGTGACTATTAATAGGGTTATTTGGTTCCCTGGAGTCTAACATATTGAGTTCTTTTTATATATTGGATATTAGGCCTCTGTCAGAGATATAGGATTGGTAAAGAGCTTTTCTCATCTATTGGGAAATAGTGAAGGATGTTGTTTCCCTAATTTCTTTATCAACCTGTTTATCCTTTGTGTAGAGGAAGACCACTGTTTTGCTTGAGTTAATTTTACATCCAGCTACTTTGCTGAAGTTGTTCATCAGGTTTAGGAGTTCTCTGGTAGAATTTTGGGGGTCACTTAAGTATACTAACATATCATCAGTAAATAGTGACAATTTGACTTCTACTTTCCAATTTGTATCCCTTTGATCACCTTTTGTTTTCTAATTGCTCTGGTTAGGACTTCAAGTACAATATTGAATAGGTAGGGAGATAGTAGGCAGCCTTGTCTAGTCCCTGATTTTAGTGGGATTGCTTAAAGTTTCTCCCTATTTAATTTGATGTTAGCTACTCTATACTGCTTTTACTATGTTTCATTATGGGCCTTGAATTCCTGATCTTTCCAAGACTTTTATCATGAAGGGGTGTTGGATTTTGTCAAATGCTTTCTCAGCATCTATTGAGATGATCATATGGGATTTTTTTTTCCCTTGAGGTTGTTTATATGGTGGATTACATTGAAGAATTTCCTTATATTGATCCTTACATCCCTGGGATAAAGCCTACTTGTCATGATGGATGATCATTTTGATGTGTTCTTGGATTCAGTTTGCAAGAATTTTATAGAGTATTTTTGCATCGATAGTCATAAGGGTCATTGGTCTGAAGTTTTCTTTCTTTATTAGGTCTTTGTGTGGTTTAGGTATCAGTGTAATTGAGGTTTCATGGAATGAATTGCATAGAGTACCTTTTGTTTCTATTTTGTGGAAGAGTTTGAGGAGTATTGATATTAGGTCTTTTTGAAGGTCTGATAAGGCTGTGCCCTTAACTCATCTGGTCCTGGGCTTTTCTTGGTTGGGAGATTATTGACTGTTTCTATTTTTTTAGGGGATGTGGGACTGTTTAGAACATTTACCTGATCTTGATTTGACTTTGGTACCTGGTATCTGTCTAGAAAATTTTCCATTTCATCCAGGTTTTCCAGGTTTTTTTGAGTATAGGCTTTTGAAGTAGGATTTCATGATTTTTTTGGGTTTCCTCAGTTTCTGTTGTTATATCTCCCTTTTCATTTCTGATTTTGTTAATTAGGATACTGTCTCTGTGCCCTCTAGTTAGGCTGGCTAAGGGTTTATCTTTCTTGTTGATTTTCTCAAAGAACCAGCTCCTAGTTTGGTTGATTCTTTATATAGTTCTTTTTGTTTCTACTTGATTTATTTCAGCCCTGAGTTTGATTATTTCCTGCCCTGGACTCCTCTTGGGTGAATTTGCTTCTTTTTGTTCTAGAGCTTTCAGATGTGCTGTCAAATTGCTGGTGTATGTTCTCTCCAGTTTCTTTTTGGAGGCACTCAGAGGTATGAGTTTTCCTCTTAGGACTGCTTTCATTGTGTCCTATAAGTTTGGGTATGTTGTGGCTTCATTTTCATTAAACTCTAGAAAGTCTTTAATTTCTTTATTTCTTCCTTGATCAAGTTATCATTGAGTAGAGTGTTGTTAAGCTTCCATGTGTATGTGGACTTTCTACTGTTTATGTTTTTATTGAGGACCAGCCTTAGTCTGTGGTGATCTGATAGAATGCTGGGAATTATCTCAATCTTCTTGTATCTGTTGAGGCCTGTTTTGTGACCGATTATATGGTCAGTTTTGGAGAAGGTACCACGAGGTGCTAAGAAGAAGGTATATCCTTTTGTTTAAGGAAAAAAATGTTCTATCTATCTATCTATCTATCTATCTATCTATCTATATATCTGTTAAATCCATTTGTTTCATGACTTCTGTTAGTTTTACTGTGTCTGTTTGCTTTCTGTTTCCATGATCTGGCCATTGCAGAGAGTGGGATGTTGAAGTCTCCCACTATTATTGTGTGCTGTGCAATATATGCATTGAGCTTTAGTAAAATTTCTTTTATGAATGTAGATGCCCTAGTATTTGGAGCATAGAGGTTCAAAATTAAGAGTTCATCTTGGTAGACTTTACCTCTGATGAGTATGAAGTGTAACTTCTTATCCCTTTTGATCACTGTGGTCGAAAGTTGATTTTATTCAATATTAGAATGGCTACTCCGGCTTATTTCTTGGGACCATTTGCATGGAAAATTGTTTTCCAGCCTTTTACTCTGAGCGTCTGTCTTTGTCACTGAGGTGGGTTTCCTTTATGCAACAAATTTTGGGTCCTGTTTATATAGCCAGTCTGTTAGCCTATGTCTTTTTATTGGGGAATTGAGTCCATTGGTATTCATAGATATTAAAGAAAAGTAATTGTTGCTTCCTGTTATTGTTGTTAGTGTTGGAATTCCTTTCAAATGGCTATCTTCTTTCAGTTTTGTTGAAAGACTACTTTCTTTTTCTAGGATGTAGTTTTCATCCTTGTGTTGGAGTTTTTGATTTATTTTCATTTGAACGGCTGGATTTATGGAAATATTGTGTAAATTTGTTTTTGTAATCTAACACCTTGATTTCTCCATCTATTGTAATTGAGTGTTTTGTTGGGTATAGTAGCCTGGGCTGGAATTTGTGTTCTCTTAGGGTCAGTATGACATCAGCCCAGGATCTTCTGGATTTCATAGTCTCTGGTGAGAACTGTGGTATAATTCTGATAGAGTCTGACTTTATATGTTACTTCATCTTTTTTCCCTCATTGCTTTTAATATTCTTCTTTGTTTTGTACATTTGGTGTTTTGATTATTATGTGACAGGACACATATCTTTTCTGGTCCAAACTATTTGAAGTTCTATAAGCCTCTTGTATGTTCATGGACATCTCTTTCTTTAGGTTAGGG
This sequence comes from Hylomyscus alleni, assembly GCA_019843855.1. NCBI lineage: Eukaryota > Metazoa > Chordata > Mammalia > Rodentia > Muridae > Hylomyscus > Hylomyscus alleni. The sequence goes on from JADRCC010561391.1 coordinate 8,922, forward strand.
AAGCTTTCTTCTATAATTTTGTTGAAGATATTTACTGGGCCTTTAAGTTGGAAGTCTTCACTCTCTTCTATACCTATTATCCTTAGGTTTGGTCTTCTCACTGTGTCCTGGATTTCCTGGATGTTTTGGTTTAGGAGCTTTTTGCATTTTGCATTTTCTTTGACTGTTGTGTCAATGTTTTCAATGTTATCATCTGCATCTGATATTCTCTCTTCTAGCTCTTGTATTCTGTTAGTGAGGCTGCATCTATGGCTCCTGACTTCTTTCCTAAGTTATCTATCTCAGAGTTATCTCTTTGTGGTTTCTTAATTGTTTCTACTCCCATTTTTTAGATCCTGGATGGTTTTGTTCAATTACTTCACCTGTTTGGTTGTGCTTTCCTGTAATCTTTAAGGGATTTTTGTGTTTCCTCTTTAAGGGCTTCTACTTGTTTACTCATGTTCTCCTGTAATTCTTTAAGGGAATTTTGTGTTTCCTCTTTAACAGCTTGTACCTGTTTAGCTGTGTTCTCCTGTATTTCTTTAAGGGAGTAATTTATGTCCTTCTTAAATTCCTCTATCAGCATCATGAAATATGATTTTAGATCCGAATCTTGCTTTTCAGGTGTGTTGGGGTATCCAGGACTTGCTGTGGTGGGAGTACTGAGTTCTGATGATGTCAAGTAGTCTTGGTTTCTGTTGGTAAGATTCTTACATTTGCCTTTCACCATCTGTTAATCTCTGGTGTTAGATGTTCTTGCTGACTCTGGCTGAAGATTGTTCCTCCTGTGAATATGTAAGCCTGTGTCAGCACTCCTTGGAGATTAGCTCTCTCCTGGTAAGATCCTTGTACAAAAGGTTGTGGATCAGCCATCCCTCTTGGGACTAGATGGTTGCAGGAAGGATCCTGTCCCAGCTGCTCTGCTGCTTCTGTCCCTGTGCCTCCTGGCAGGTCCTGCCTTAGAAAATCACCAGAGATGAAATGGTATTCTTGCCTGGGTCTGGGAGTCAGAGAACTCCCTGGAGACCAGATCTCCCCTAGTGGGAAAGGTGCACAGAGGGCTGTGGAACAGGTGCACTTCCTGAGTGTAGATGGTTGCAGGAAGGACCCTGTCCCAGGTGCTCTGTCACTTCTGCAGCCTGTGCCTCCTGGCTGTTCTTGCCTTTAAAAGACCCATTTTTTTAATTTTAAATGGTAGAAATATACATAGTACAGAATAATTCATTGCAAATTCCATTCCATTCATTTCCTCCAAATGAGCAGAAGTAAGAAGTTCCAAAAATTTGGCCATAATTCTACCTCTAGTATATACAGACGAGCTGATGCAACAAACCTGAAATCTAAGAAAAATACCAAGCTCTTTATTGTATTCCAGGGATGATGATGAACTGGTGGCAGATTGGAGAAAGGGACAAGGTATCTCATACACTAGAGACTTTTCACAACATCTAATAGAATCTTATGAATCAGTTTCCTTGTAGGCTATACACTCTTGTATCAATTTCTAGAGGTTTAAATGACTGCCTTTGTTTATCAACCACTTCTGGAATTTACAGTGGACTATACTCTCAAAATATGCATCTAAATAAACCACTCTTTAGGTTGATTTTGTTGGGTTTCTTATCACAACAATGAAAATCTAACTAATGAAACATCAAACAAGTTGAATTAGTTGTCAGTAGTTGCATTAGTGTCAATAACCAGCTTGTAATACTTGTGCTTTTGTAAGATATTATGACTACAGTAAAGTAGGTAAAAGATATAGGGCAAATGTCTATATTATTAAAACTACTTGTTTGTGTGTAATTATTTCATTTAAAAAGTCAGATTTGGATTTAGACATCATTATGAATCCCTGTAATTCCATTACTTAAGAGAGTAAGGTAGTAGATTAATTAATTTGGTTCAGAAATAAAGTACTTTTAAAGCTATCAACTGTATGTGACTTAATTGCTTCCAGTGACATTCATTCTACTACTCAAAGGTTACATTTGCAAACCAACTTATTAACTCATTTCAATGTGCATCACCTGGACTGAGGCACATGTAAAATCTCAGCTGCCTGTTGTTATTGAGAGTCAGACATGTATGATTCCACAAATGGGACTATAAAACCCCATACTCAGGAACTCAAAATCCTTGGAAAGATGTTTCATTGTAGAGGATATGTAGAAACACAGACTTCAGAAGATCATCAACAAGAATAAACAAACTCATGTGATTTTTATTGAGGGTAGAAACTGTATTTGATTTGATTGTTGTTGCTGGGATTTTCTTTTAAATCATTTTCCAGTTCTTTGAGAACTTGGTATAATTCATGTTGTTCATATTCTAGCCCCTATTCCTTAACCACTCAACTTGAGATGTCTTCTTTGTTTTTGTACAGTTTGTGCTAACTATATACCTTGGATATGCAACCTTCACTGGAGGGTGGCCAATTCACCAAGGGATACATCCTCAACTCCTAGCATCTATTAACTGCCAGCAGCTTCTTATAGTTAACCTGAGCCTGCACAAGTCTTGTTCATGCTATCTTAGCTGCTGAGAATTTGTATGTACAACCACTCCATTCTGTGCAGAAAACAGATTCATCATAGTCATCTACCACCTTTGGAACATACAATCTTTCTATCCTGTGTTTTGCAATAATCTTTCAGGCACAGGCACATTAATAGTAAACAAAAATTTTATAAATACATATACATTCATACATATATATATATAATATTTATCTACTGTCAGAGAGTACAATATCTGAGAAATCAATCTGTGTAATTTCATGAAAATGTAATGTGTAAATTGGGGAGAGTTCACATATATTTTGTGTGTTCAAATGTGAGTGTGTGCACACACCCGTGTGTGTGTGTGTGTGTGTGTGTGTGTGTGTATGTGTGTGTGTGTGTGTGTGTATAAAGAAAGTACATAAATTTGTTCACATGCCCACAAAGGAGATTTAGTCAGTCATCGATCTTTTGGTGCCTCCGTATAAGTGTAACAAGTGAGTACACATTTGAATCCCCTCTGTTCATTGTTTAAATTCTTTACTCATTCCAAAGTTTCTACCATCAAGAATATTCTTGGTCTTATTTTTATCAGTTAACAAATACATTGAATTGTAGTAAATTGTAAAAAGCAAATGGCACCATAATGATACGTTGAAATAATCTTTTTAGAAGACTCAATATTTTAAAACTCCAGTGGGTAACTTCACAGCAGTATTGATCTTTGTGACACTTTCATTTCATTTTTTGTGACTTTTTGGATGTATTTAACCTGAGTACTAAGTTTATGAACAACAGCATCAGTCCCAGAGATGAGATTTCTACCCTTCACAACCTCATGTTAACACCACCGTCAGAAATGATTTCTTCATGAGGAAGGCATAGAGCATTTATTATCTGATGTCAAGCAGGCAGGAAGTAATTAGTAGCATGTGGGAGACGACCTCAGGTTTGATTTTCTACCTAAGTATGTGCAATGAATGAAGTGGGTGACATAATTTAATGTTTGAAGCCAATTTGTGTGGTTGAACTTTGCTCTATATGAATAACAATAAATTATATTACAACTTATTCACTTAAAATATCTCACTAGAACATCCTAGTCATAGTTACACATGCAATCTTAAAAGAAAGCTTACAAGGGAATAAAAATGTGAGTTTTCTGACCACTTAGTGATCATGAGTTAAAAATTCTTTATCTGACTTAGTTTTTAAGATAAGCATTATCTAATATTAAAGAACTTTATACAATAAATACAGCCTGATACCTGATACACTCAAACAGGTGAAGATAATCATTTAGAAATTCCAAGAGGAAAAAGAATAGAAAATTAGAAACATGAAATACAGGCATGATTTTCACATGAAACAAATTCCTTTATAAAATTGCAATTTGGTGTCAAGAGATGGCTCAGTGAGTAAGATAGCTTGTGGAGCAAGCATGGGAACCTGAACTCAGGTCTCCTGGAGGAAGCCTCCCTTGGCCACATGCATCCCTAACCTCAGCTCTTGGTGTTCCCTGGCCTCACTGAAAATACATCAATCTCCAGTCGCTGCAAGACTGTCAAAGGGATAAAGTGGAGAGCAGGGCACATGCCAACTTCCTCTGGCCTACACACACATACACACGCACACATACACACACACACACACACACACACATATACACTCACATGTGCACACACAAAATATAGGTGAACTCTCCCCAACTTAAACAGTCTATCTTCATGAAATGACACACAAACTGATGTCTCAGATATTGTCCTCTCTGACAAAAAGGTGTTTATAGAGAAGTTTATACAGAGGTTGAGTTGAAATGCTTCCTTGAGTTTAACCCTTTTGTTTTAGGGTTCATTTGAAAATATATGAGATTACCTTTCCTTAATTATCTGTAATCAAACTTTCAAGATTGTGTTTACTAATTGTTTTAACATTTGCATTTATAAGGTCTCAGTACGCAGAATAAAGTTATCTTTTTGAGTCGTGTAGCATAAATCTTCTTCAGAAGCCCCTGAAGACGTATTCCTAAGGGAGTGCTCCAAATTCAAAGTAATTATGAGGGAAATGCCCATCATCATAACCTGCATTAAAGTAATTTTAATCCACGAGTCCTGAAGAATAATTTGGTGAGGAGAAAAAATAAAACCCTTGCAACCTATTCCAGCAAATTCTACTCTTGATTCCATGCCATGATCCAGTTCATTGCCAGATGAAATAAATAAATAAACAAACAAACAAATAAACAAATAAATATATGTGAGCATTAGATAAAAAACTACAGTATGCCAGAAGTTGGGGGGTTCCAGGAAAGCCAGATGGAGTATTAGTATTATTAGTATTTAATTTGAATATGAAGTTCCTCATCACTAAGACCAAATTTGAATTCAGTGAATCAGCTAAACGCATTATTTGAAAGCACATAATAAAAGTGGAATTATCACCACCGAGCTGCATGGAGGTGGAGGCTTGGCACATTCAAGATTCAGCCTAACCCAAAATCCATTAAGATGACACAGGAAGCCAGCATTCCCGAAAGTGTAGGTGGACTTTGTAACTAATTTCAT
>JADRCC010561392.1:0-12612 GCA_019843855.1 Hylomyscus alleni
GGAACCACAATGAAAAACAGAAATCTGGTGAAGATGTAATTAAATGAGGGGGAGATGTTCCAGACCCAGCAAGCAGCAGAACTTGGTAGCTTTGGCCACATGGTTCTAGCTTTAAAATCAAGGAAGGAATTTTCCTCTGAGCTAAGGAAGGTCAATGAGTCCAGCTCTGTGGCAGGGTGTCCCTATATGAAGTTCTAGAAAGGCAATTGTGTAAGGTGGCTAAGGTTGTACCTTGTGCTGGCAGCCAAATTAGTCATGTGTAAGAGTCACATAGATAGTACTTGTTTTGAAGATATGAAGGGGTCATGAAGAGAAGCCAAGTCTTTGCATTGTGAGAGACTAGGAGAAGACACTGGTAAAGCTTCAGCTTCAGTGTCAGTTGAAGGCCCAGGACTTTAGGGATCATACAAAGTAGTTGAGGCTTGATACCATGAAGAAAGCCTAAGAGAGGCTATTTATAAAAGTGCATCCCAGTTGTAGAAGACTCCAGTGTATTGGAGATTTTAGAATGACAGGATGGTGACCAAGAACAGTAGTAGCAGCAGCTCTGTTTCAGAAGCTATGAAGGTGAAGCCTGGATTTCCTGGGAGACCCCAAGAGGTGAGAGACGAGAAAGCCATGGGATACCTACTAAGGAAAACATATAACAAAGAGAGGAATAGGTTTTGCCCCCATAGACTCATGAATTTGAATGTTTGGCCCATGAGGAATAACACTATAAGAAAGTGTGATCTTGTAGATGTGACCTTGTTGGAGGAAATGTGTCACTGTGTGGATAGGCTTAGAAATCTGTACTCTCAAGCTTTACCCATTGTGGAAATTCAGTCTCCTCCTGGCTGCCTTTAGATCAGTATGTAGAACTCTCGCTCCCTCTAGCCCCACATCTGCCTGCATACTATTGTGCTTTCTGCCATTATGATAATGAACTGAACCGGTGAAACTGTAAGTCAGCCCCAACTAAATGTTTGCCTTTATAAGAGTTGCCTTGGTTCTGGTGTCTCTTCATAGCAATAAAAATCCTAAGACTCTCAATGTAAAGAAAGAGAGAAGGAAGCTATGAAACGGTTCTAAGATGATAATATTACAGAGTAATATTACTTTATGAAACAATGCCAGTCTTATAAAGACCATTCAGATTAAAATTTCTACTCATGTTAAGAAACTGTTAGCAAATTTAGAATTCTACGATTTCATCACAATCTACAGATATGAGTTCTGATGTTTGTATAAAATTCACCTCCAAATGAAATCTATGTCACCTATCAAAGACACATGACACAGTATGAACAAAACGGCATGAGGATGAGGGAAGAAAGTTGTGACACTGTCTTAGAAAGAGTCTTCCTGTGACTCTGGGGAACAGACTGGCATTCCTACTGTTTAGTTGATATGAAAAGGGAGCAGATGTAAAGTATAGTGATGTACTTCTGCATGAAGTGAAAATTCTAGGAACACGAACACTTTATGCAGGAAAGGCTCCAGGGTCCTCCACTACTTCACAGGTCAAAAAGGTCTTTACTTACCTCTTGTCTGTTTCCATGTTGCAGTCTGATGATAAATAACCACCAAGACTCATTTTCCCCTTTACAAATGAAGTTGAGTAAAACACTTTTAAGACTGACATTGTTCTTTTGAAAAAATGCATTTCAATTATATTGAAAAATAAAGACAAAGACTGTTATTTTACTTATAAAAAGTCATAACTTTTAAATATGTGAGTAAAGTTAAGCAATTTAAATTTTAAAGTCTGACATTTAATTTTCCTTTTTTCATGATAAGGCACTTCAAAATATCTTTTTTATACCCTTAACCTTTTTTTTCAAATGTGTACTATAAAAATATAAATTATAAGTAGCATATTGAAATGTATTTATTGGTTTAGGATTATAGCATTGCACAATCCTGCACAACCTAGCCTCCTTCTAACACAATGAGAAGTGAAGGAGACAAAGTATATTCTACAGTTAGCAAAACTGAGGTCAGCAAGCCAGAAAACATGCCCCCTCCTTTCTGAAACACACACACATACACACAATTTTTCTTTAAATCCAGTCACTGTTTTTACCTTTTCTGTCATATTCAATGTTAGCTATTAAAAATTAAAACTTTAAAAATTAGTATGTACCTCATATAGACCTCATGAAAAACTGGCTTTCACATGGCTGAAAAACTTGCTATTTGTTTTAACATACTTATTCTCTAAACACTTCTATCACTCTGCTGATGCTAGGCCTCCTTCAGTTCACATCACTTAAATGTGAGCTAAAGAAAAATAGCTGAATTTTAACAAAAGTCTTTCTTTAAGGTAAGACACAAGGAGCATTTGCCTGGCAAGCACAAAGTCTTGGCTTCAATCCATATTGCAGAAATATTTTAATGAAAAAATATAAAAGCTAAATCATCTCCATCACACTTTCTCTTTTACTCTTTACTATAGCTGAAAGTCAATTTATATACCTAATATTGAGTTTAATCCTTAGTTAAGATAATCAGTAAATCATGTACTTTAAATACTTGCTATCTAAGTGGCCAGTTGATGCATAGGGTGAGATCCATTAAACAACAATTGGTATTTAAATATAAATTCTAAAAGAAAAGAAAGATACTTGTTTATACATTAATATAAATTATGCATTTATCTAATTTTCTTTGTTTAAATTAGTTCTTTAAGATCATGCAAACAAAGCTTTTAGGAAATGTTTAAATTGTTGATATACAGACAGATTTAAGTCCTGCCACTGTCAGACTTCCCTGAAGGGTTTCTAAAATACAAGAAGGCAGAAGCTTCTCCCTCCAGCAGAGGTCATGCTAGCACCCAGATCCCCTGGCAAGTCCCCTGACCCTGGATAACCAACACTCCTCCAGTGACCCCCTAGCCTACTCTCAAAAGCTTCTTCTCTCCTCATCTCCCACACCTCTTACTGAAGACCCCTGCTCCAAGGGAAACCACAGATTCTCAGGTAAGTCCTCCACTCATAGACCACCAGTGCCCCCCCCCCCCAGAATCCTACCTAGCTTACTCTCAATACCCCCTCTTCTTATCATCACTATACCCCAATCCATATTTCCAAGGGAAGATCCCTGTGCCACCACAAGCCACACCAACACCCAGAAGTGCAGAGGACTCTTGGTTGACCAGAGGCTATATTAGAACACAGCCCCCAAAGCTGGCAGAAATTCCTGCTTGATGAGCCTCCCACTCCTGCCCCTGGCCTTCAGAAATCCAGCCTCCAAATCAGTTGGAGACTGTATATTCAAACACAGGCCATTCTACAAAGGTAAAGTCAGAAATCAGCATGTAGGCCTATAATCATCCCAAATACCAGTGAAAGAACATAATTTACAACAGACTGGGCAATATGTCCAAACCAGAACCCAGCTATCATATTGCAGCAAGGCCTGATAATTCTAACACAGCTAAAGCACAAGAATATGACATTAAAACCACCTTTATGGAGATGATAAGGTTCTTAAAGATAGAATTAATAAATCTCTCAATGAAATTGAGGGAAAGACAAAACAAAACAATAGAGGAAATGAAGAAAAATTCCTTAAAGAAAGCTGGGGGTAGGAAGGGGTACAACAATTGAAGGAAGAATAAAACCGTGTAAGACCTCAAAATAAAGATAGAAGCAATACAGAAAACACAAACTAAGGGAATTCTGGGAATATAAAATTTATGTAAGTAAACAGTAACTACAGACAAATAGAATTCCAAAGGTGGAAGAGATGATCTCAGGCATTAAAGATTTGATAGAATAAATAGATATATCAATCAAAGAAAATGTTAAATTTATATAAAAAAAACCTGACACAAAATATCCAACAAATCTGGGATACTATGAAAAGACCAAACCTAAGAAAAGACCAAACCTAATAATAGAAGCAGAAGAAGGAGAAGAATCCTATATCAAGGACCCAGAAAATATTTTCTAACAAAATCATAGAAGAAAAAAAATTTAACCTAAAGAAAGACATGGCTACAAAGGTACAAGAAGCTTACCAAACACCAAATTGATTGGATCAGGAAAGAAAGTCCCCTTGCCACATAATAGTCAAAACACTAAATGTACAGAACACTACAACAACAACAACAATAACAACAAGATTATTAAAAGCTGCAAGAGAAAAAGACCAAGTAGCATACAAAGGTGGACCTATTAGAATTGCACATGATGTTTGAATGGGAACTCTAAAGGTCAGAAGGGACTGGAAAAATACCTTACATACCCTAAGCTAGCCCAGATTACTACTATACCTAGCAAAACTTTCAACCATTATACGTGAAGAAAGGAAGATATTCCATGACAAAGTCAAATTAAAATTTTTCTATCTACAAACCCTACCTTACAGAAGATACGAGAAGGAAAATTCTTGTTGTGGATTGTTCTTACAAGGTAACGACTGGGCAAAAATTACATATTCATCTATAGGCAAATTACTGTCCAGAAAAAGGACACACTATGTGGAATAGTCAACTGATAATCTCTGCCATGACAGGGTGATCAGTCCTTCATAATTATGCATTACAAAGATCTGTTAGATGATTATGGACCAAATGGCCACAGATTTGCTGAGAAAGAGTTGTCTCTACAATCTGTTTCAGGTTTTGGAAGCTGCGTTAGTGCTCTCAGATTTCTGGTAGGATTGAAGACTAACCATAGTCTCTTAGCCAACCCAAGCCCTTTAACACTGAGATAATATATATAAGTGAGAAGATGGTTTACAGATAGTATACAAGCTAAACCAAGACATAGCAGGTGTAGAATTATAAGCCTTTTTCCATTAGGATAGATGGTAGAGTGTTTTATTTAATTGATAAAACTGATGGACTGAGTGTTAAGTTCATCTTATACTTTATAAATTGCAGAATGGTAACAACTGTGCTCAATTTATATCTGAGAGAAAAGAGCCTTTTAATTGGACAAAAAGGGGAAAATGTTGTGAATTGCTGTTTGTATGTTCTGTTCACTCAAGAGTGCCCATATTCAGGTGAGGTCAGGTGAAATCTTAATTAGTCTGATAAGGCTAGAGCCTATGATTGGGCAGTGGATGGAGGGGGTGGAACTGATAGTTTTAAAGAGGGGAGAGATGGAGACTGGGAGGGAGAGAACAAGATGGAGAATGGAGAGAAGATGGAGGAAGAAGATGAACTAGAAAAATGTGGCCCAAAAGAGCCACAAGTAGCTAGGTATATCATAGAAGGGCAATAGAGTAATGTAAGGTACTTATGCCCATCTAGGTGTGGAGATGTATTTATATCAATTGAGTTTTGAGTTCTCCATGTGGGCATTTTGGGGTTGAATATTTACTGTCATAAATCTGGCTAATAAATTACAAGCCTATAGAGTTTTCATTTTTCAGGGTTATGGGGATTTGTGCTTTTTTTTTCTTTGTTTTTCTTTTTTAATATCCAATCAGGTTTATATAATAAGATCACAATTTACAAGATGCCAATACAGTAATTTCAGAACCAAATAATAAAGACAATATTTTAACCCAATTAATCTATTTTGTAAAAACCTTTGCTTGGTTGTATAACCATGCGGAGTCTGATTCGTCATCATCCTCTGACTCCATGATGAAGAAGCTCCGCCCCTTCCTGCTCTCTGGATTTGTGCTTTCTGCTGGTTAGCCATAGGGGGTGGTTGGCCTGGGAAGATTGGGGTGGCTTGGCAAGAAGCTAGCCACAGGAATCATGGGAGGAGGTAACACCATCATTGCTGATATGTAGCCAGACATTGTATGGGATTGTTTTTTATAACTACATGCTACAAACTCCAAACCAAGAATGTTAACTACACCCACAAAAATACAAGCAGTAAATAACCAGATACCAACAAAACCAAACACACACCGCACACACATGAACACATGCACATATATACATTGCCACCAATAACAACAACAAAATTCACCGGAATTTAGAATCATTGATCATTGCTATCTTTCAACATCAATGAATTCAATACCCTAATAAACAGGCACAGACTAACAGAATGCATGCAGAAACAGGATCCATCCATCTTCTGTATAGAAGAAACACACTTCAACATCAAAGAAAGACATTACCTCAGAGTAAAGGGCTGGAAAAAGATTTTCCAAGGAAATGGACTTAAGAAACAAGCTGGTGTATCTGTTCTAATATCTTACAAAATAGATTTCAAACCAAAAGAGATATGAAAAAACATGTTGTACTCATCAAAGGAAAAAAAATCAACCAAGATGATTTTTCAGGTTTTAAATCTATACCCAAAACACAAGTGTGTTAAAACAAAACAAAAACCTACTAAAGTTTAAATTACACATCAACTGCCCCCCCCATATTGAAGAGACTTCAATACCTAGTATCACTAATAGGTAGGTCATCTCAACAAAGAATAAACTATTAGCAACAACAGAAAGCCTATACACTCATGGAATATAAACAGCTCTCTACTAAGTGATTAGTGGATCAAGTCAGGATTAAAGAAAGAAATTAAAGAGTTTCTAGAATTCAATGAAAATGAATGCAGAACATATCCAAACTTATGGAACACAATGAAAGCAGTCTAAGAGGAAAGTTCTTAGCATTCATTAGGTGTTTTTATAAGGAAATTGGAGACATCTCATACTAGCAACTTAACAGGTCACCTGAAAGCTCTAGAATAACACAACAACAAAACACTTAAGAGGAATAGAAAGGAGGAACTAATATAATCAAATGGAGTGCTGGAATCAATAAAGTAGAAACAGAGAGAACAAAACAAAAAAATATCAATCAAATAAAGAAATGGTACTCTAAGAAAACCAACAAGAGAGACAAACCCTTATTGAAACTAACTAAAAGACACAGAGAAAACATCCAAATTAGCAAAATCAGAAACAGAAAGGAAGACATAAAAGCAAACACCAAAGAATCATTAGGTCATATTTCAAACATCTCTACTCCACCAAATGAAAATCTAAAAGAAATGGGCAATTTTCTTGCTAGATACTACTTATAAAAGGTAAATAAAGATCAGATAAGCAATTTAAACAGAACAATAGGCCCCAAGGAAACAGAGCAATAATTAAAATCTCCCAACCAAAAAGAAACTCTAGAGCCAGGCAGTTTTAGTGCAGAATTCTACCAGATTTTCAAATGAAGAGCTAACAGCAACACTCCTCAAATTATTCTGCACCATAGAAAAAGGAAAGAACCTTTCTAAATTCATTTTAAGAAGCCACAATCATCTCATTATATCTGAACACACAAAGATTCAACAAGAAAAGAAAATCACAGATCAATTTTACAAATGAACATTGATGTAAAAATACTTAATAAATTAATTGCAAGCCAAGTCCAAAAATACACCAAAAGATCATCCACCATGATCAGGTAGACTTCAGCTCAGACATGCAGGTGTGGTTCAATATAAGAAAATCAGTAAATGTAAATTAATCCACCTAGTGGAAAAAAAAAACTGAAAGAAAAAACACCACATGATCATTTCATTAGATGCTGAAAAAGTCTTTAACAAATTCTAACACCCCCCTCATAATAATAGTTTGGAGAGGTCAGGGATACAAAGGGACACACCTAAGTATAATAAAGGCAGTTTACAGTAACTCTATATCCAGCATTAAATTATATGGCTGGAAACTTGATAGAATTCCACTAAAAAAAAAGAAGCTGTCCACTCTCTCTATATCTATCCATATTGCACTTGAAGCTTTTGCTAGAGTTATAAGAAAATTAAAGTGTATCAAGGAAGTACAAACTGGAAAGTAAAAAGTCAATTTTTGTAGATATTATGATAGTATACATAAGTGATTCCCAAAAATTGACCATGGAATTTCTATAGTTGATAAACACTATTAGCAAAGTGACTTGATACAAAATTAACTCAAAAAAAAAAAAAAAAAGCAAAGCCAAACAAACTAACAAACAAAAAAACAGTAGATCTCCTATGTACAAATAAGAATAAAAGCATTCAAACAACACGTTTCACAATAGTCACTAATAACTTGAAATACCTAGGAGCAACGTTAAATACATGGAAGACCTGTATGACAATAACTTCAAGTCTTTGAAGAAAGACTTGGTGAAGATATCAGTTGGTGAAAAGTTCTCCTATCCTGATGGGTAGTTGGAGTAACATAGTAATAATGCCTATCTTACCAAAAGCAACTTAGAGATTCAATGCAATTCCCATCAAAATTCCAACACAATCCTTTACAGGCCTTGAAGGGATAATGCTCAATAACATGATAAAAACAAAAACAAAAACAAAAGCAAAAACAGGATAGCTAAAACAATCCTGTACAAATCAAAGAAGTTCTGGAGGTCACATTGTTCATGATGTCAAGTTGTACACAGAGCTATGGTAATAAAGAGCATATGACATTTGCATGTTTCCATGTGACAACAGAGATATGTTGATCAACAGAATTGAACTAAAGGTCTAGATGCAGATCCACACCCAAACAGATACTTGATTTTTGATAAGGAAGCCTGAAATAGTCAGGCAATGGTAGTGTACACCTTTATTCCCAACACTTGGGAGGCAGAGGCAGGCAGATTCTGAGTTCAAGGCCAGCCTAGTCTACAGAGTGAGTTCCAGGACAGTCAGGGCTATACAGAGAAACCCTGTCTCGAACCCCCCTTCTCCTCAAAAAAGAAGCCTGAAATACACAATGGAAAAAGGACAGCCTCTTCAATGAATGGTTGTGGCCAAACATGAAATTTTCAGGCAAATAGACAAAACTAGAAAATATCATTCTGAGTGAGGTAACCCAGATACAAAAGAACATGCATGTTATGAACTCACTTTTAAGTGGATATTAGCCATGAAATAGAGGATATCTGTGATACAATCCTTCAACGGAAAGAAGCCAAATAACAAGGAGAGCATATGGGGGATGATTTAATTTCACTCAGAATGAAAAACAAAATAGACATCTGAGGTGGATGGAGGTAGCAACCTGGGTGGGGATGGGAATGGGAAGGAAACCGAGGCAAGGGTATAAGGTGTATAGAGATGGGGGAGAACAAACGAAAATGGGTGGTGGGCCATCAGGATGTAAATTAAATAAAATCCTCCATTCAGAGCTGAGGGAATGTGGTAGAAGAGCAAGAGAAAAGATTATAAGAACCAGAAGGGTTGGGGACACCAGAAGAATAAGGCTTCCTGAATCAACTAAGCAAGGTGCATATGAGCTCACAAAGTCTGAAGTGGAAAGCACAGGGCCTGCAGAGATCTGCACTAGGTATTGTGCATATACATTACAGTTACTAGCTTATTATTTTTGTGTGTCTCCTGACTGTGAGAACAAGAAGGTCTCTGACTCTTGTGCCTTCTCTTAGGACTCTTTTCCTTCTTGTGGATTTGCTGTGTCCAACCTCAGTATAACAGTTTTTGGTCCATCTCATTATATTTTATGTTGTTATGTTTTGTTGCTATTTCTTAGAATTTCTTTAATGCGAGACAGAAACGGAGTAGATCTTGAGGAGAGAGTACAGGAATAATGTCCCTGTGCAGTGTTCACTGTGTAAAGATTATCCCAGTGTTATTCAAATGCTGACTTCACTGCCCTCATATCTTGTTTCAATCCAGACACAACATTGTAATTCTTATGTCAAGAATGTCCTGTCTCATGTTTGTATAAAAAAAAATGCTTTTCATTTATTCTCTGCCTAGTCAGTATAAGCTGATCAGCCAATGGCTAGACACAATAAAGAACAGGGTAGGACTTCCACCAGCCAGGGAGAAGGGAAGTAGCAGGAGAAGAATATGGAGATTCAGTCATGAGGAGACATCATGGAAAAATATATCTGAAGCCCAGAGAGCCAGACTAAAATGCAAGTATCTTGGGGATTTTGGCTGGAAAGTGGCCAGATTATTTCAGAGGATTAAAATAAATCAATGACTTCCCACGTATTTCTATAAAGCTTGATTAAATAAATCTTGACCTCTCAGGGTGTCGTTTTTGGAAATTAGCTAGGGTAAAGAAAAACAGCTGCTGTATTAATTTACTGCAAACATTTATATTAATATTAATTGCTACTGGAGAGGAGTTAGGAACTGAGAGAAGTGGAGAAGGGAAAACTATAATCAGAATATACTGTTTGAAAAAAATCTACTTTCAGTAAAAATTAAAAATGATTTTTCAAAGTCATATTATTAAATATAAAACAGACAATAGCTAAGCCATCATTTTATATTTATCACTGGTACATTACAGCAGGTACGGCCCGAGTTTGAATTGCCTTTGTACATAGTTGGTGATCTTCAAATTGATTCACGAGTAGTTTTTTTTTTTATTTTTCCCTTATTTAGACTCTTTTTCTCATCTTAATATTTTTTAAAAAGTGCTTAAGACTTAAAACAAAATAGTTTATACATAATTTAGATAATTATACCTGGTAGAAAGATGAGAACAGATCATATATACAATCTACTTGGAAATAAGATATCTGACTTGCTTGTCTCTAACCAAAAAGGATTTATAAGCAACATGTGACTCCTCTGAATAAGAAGAGAAATAATGTCTTACAAATTGCTTTCCTTACATTGGCAGACACTGGTATAACAAAAACTCTCAATTGCTGATATGCTATAACTCTTTGTATTAATAGTTTCTACTAAATTTAAATAGTGTATGTCCTTAATGAAAGCATTTCCAAATAACTGAACTTTTCGTGACTTTAAAACCAAAATTAGTATGTGCAAGAGGCTTTTGTTTTCTAAGAAAACTGCAGAATTAGAGTCTTCAAATAATATGTCTACCTTCAGCATTCATGAAAACTCATGGCTTCCAAGTATCCATTACAACTGTTCCTCTGTCCTTCAAGGATATACTTGTTCATCACTGAGAGACTACTGTTTATTCTAAAGAATAAGTTCATTACTGAGAGATTACTGTTTATTCTAAAGTGCTCTTTGCACAGATGAGGAGAGCCCTGAATTTTAAGAAGAGACTCTTCACCTCCCAAAATCTCAACATCTGGGCTGGAGAGAGGGCTCAGAGATTAAGAGCACTGACTGTTCTTCCAGAGGTCCTGAATTTAACTCCCAGCAATCACATGTGGTTCACAACCATCTGTAATGGGATCCAATGCCCTCTTCTGGTGTGTCTGACAGCTGCATAAAATAAATAAATAAATCTTTAAGAAAAATCTCAATATCTCTTTTCTTTAGATAGAAACGGAAACTCCAAGCCATGGCTTCCCAGATAATTGTTTTTTAACATCTAATCTTGTACTCACAAGGGTCTTCAATGTGACAAGAATGTCTGTGGCACACACATTTTCTGTTTCCCTGAATAGGATAAAATCATCAATTTTTTCCCTATTGTTTTCTGACACCTAGAAGCATGCTGGCTCTGTTTGGAATAGACATGCAATGAATGTCCTATAATAAAGTGAAGAAACAGGACAAGAAAGGACTTTTTCCTAAACGTGTGAGTAAGTGATATTTGGTCCCATTATGGTGCCCTCAAGGACCCCAGTGTATCCTACAAGCAGATTCACTTACTATAACAAATTTATACACACTATTTTGGTCCATATCCCCAAATTAATAGTAGACAACACTACTTCAATTTGAGTACTATAATAACCAAGAGCAACAGAACATTCCCAAATCCCAATAGCACTCAAGATGAGTCAAGACTTCAAAATAATGGAGAATCTTCTCCTTAACAAAGAGATTATAGAATTTCCTTTCTCACGATAATTTTTTTAACCCTACAGCACCCGGTATTCCCAGGCAGTCTCCCATCCAAGTACTAACCAAGGCTGACCCTGCTTAGCTTCTGAGATCAGATGAGATTGGGCACATTCAGGGTGGTATGGCTGTAGACTCTCAGGATATTTTTTAATAATAATTTAAAGATAAATCCTGCTGGATGTGATAAGTCATACCTTTATTCCCAGATCTCTGGAAGCAGAAGCAGGCAGATTGAATTCTTGGTCATCTGGGTCTACATAGCAATCTCCAGGCTAACCAGAGCTACATAATGAGTCCCAGTCTTAAAAAAGAAATAATTTATTTAAAGATATTTCTCAAAGTTTTTTGAGAACTAACTATGATTTGAGGTTCTAATTTACTAAGCTACAGAGAATAGACTATACATTAAGTCTCAGAGAATCAGAAAATCTAAGGTATGAAAACAGTCTTAATTCACATACAGCCTAGATATTTATCCTATGTTGGAACTTTCTCTATGATATCACCACAGATAATTATAATAATGATATAAAAAACATATGCTATCTGTGTTCCATCACCACCATTCATTCTATAATTACGTGTCACGTATGCTGTCCTGCGGTTTTATACCTTCACAACTGTAATTGGTCTTCTTCCCAAATTTGCTTACTAGGAAAAAGTGTATCCCGAAGCAATTATTCTCACATTATGTATCCTTTTGGAGATTTTTATTAAAAGTTCAAGGTTAAGCTATGAATAAAATTAAGGTTAACTGCTTAAAGATAATCTTATAAGTCTGAGAATATTAAAGTTCTTAAAAATAGGTAAATTCTGCATAATATCCATAATATTCAAAGCTCAGTTTCTAAGGTTCACTGTCTGCTTTATGTATTTGAAGTCACTTGAAGGCCAATTCTACTTAGTCATAGATCAGCTG
>JADRCC010561393.1:0-11445 GCA_019843855.1 Hylomyscus alleni
AGAGACTTTTAACTTTGTATATATTTGCATGACAAATTGTTGACTGGCCCAACCTTGTGAGGCTAACTCAGGAGTACAGGAGGCAGGCTTAAATTCAGCTTTCTACACTCTGCCTCTGCCCACTTCTCCTGGCTTTTTTGTTCTTTGTGCCCTTTTTCAAGGCTGATGTTTGCCAGTCTTGCAAGGGGTAATACAGGTACCCTACACATGTCTGGGCATTCTGCAGTCATCTTATCTCTGAGTGTTTGACACTCCAAATGCACAGTGCCAAGAGAGAACTGCACAGACAGAAAATTCAAGTGAAAGCAATCAGCTCTAATGTCCCTAGATGACAGTTTTTCCCAGCGAGCATGGGTATTAGAGGATATCCTAGGAAAAGGAAATCAATGACCCTCAGCTGATCTCAGGTGCCACATGCTTCTCAGAAATTCAACATCTTGCCACTCTGGGTAACATCCAATCAAAACACACTCAGGCTTACAGTGGAAAGAAGAGATTGGACTAGGGCTAAAGTTACAGTTCTGATTTGAAGATTTACTTCTTTCTAAAGTTATCTATCAGTGTTAAGAGGGCACAAGGGCACATTCATCAAGTGATACTATGGAGTGAAACCAGAGAAAGGCGGACTCTCCAGAAAGCATCTATGCTGTTGAAGAGCAGTGGCTCAGCAGAGAAGTGCTGTTGTTCTTGTAGAGGGCCTGAGTCTAAACTCCAGCACCTTTGTTGGACAGTTCACAACCTTTGAAGCCTGTAACTCCAGTTCAAGGGTATCCATTCTGGCACTCATTTGCACCTTATATACATAGATACACACACACACACACACACACACACACACACACACACACACGTTTACATGCACTCATGCATGAACACCTAAAATAATAAATCTAACATACACTCCTCACCCAATGAAAAAACATGAAACACAGCTAGTATGCCCCAGTTTTCAGATGAACCAGATTTCTGGGATGCCTCTCCAAATGCCTACGAAACAACTCATTGTTACTGTACTGGCTGGTTTTGTGTGTCAACTTGACACAGGCTGGAGTTATCACAGAGAAGAGAGCTTCAGTTGGGGAAGTGTCTCCATAAGATCCAGCTGTGGGGCATTTTCTCAATTAGTGATCAAGGGGGTAGGGCCCCTTGTGGGGGGTGCCATCCCTGGGCTGGAAGTCTTGGGTTCTATAAGAGAGCAGACTGAGCAAGCCAGGAGAAGCAAGCCAGTAAGAAACATCTCTCCATGGCCTCTGCATCAGCTCCTGCTTCCTGACCTGCTTGAGTTCCAGTCCTGACTTCCTCTGGTGATCAACAGCCATGTGGAAGTGTAAGCTGAATAAACTCTTTCCTCACCAACTTGCTTCTTGGTCATGATGTTTGTGCAGGAATAGAAACCCTGACTAAGACAGTTACTAAGACAATAGTGTGTGACTTGAATGAGAATGGTCCTGAAGTTCATATGCTTGACTATTTGGTTGTCAATTGGTGGAACTATTTGGGAAAGGTTAGAAGGTGTGGTCTTATTGGTGGAGGTCTATCACTAGGGTATGCTTTGAGGGTTCAGAAGGCTAGAATTATTTTCAATGTACTCCATGTTTCCTGGTTGTTAATTATGACCTGAGCTCTTAGCTGCTCTGCTAGTGCCTGATGCCATGGTCCCTGCCATGATGGTGAGGTGATAGATTCATATCTCTCTGGAACTGTAAGACACAAATAACTCTTTCCTTCTGTAACTTCCTTTGAACATCATATTTTATCATAGCAGTTTACAAGCAACTAATACAAGCAGTCTAGGAGGATAGTGCCCACTTGGCACAGAGGCCTGTTGATTTTTTTTCTTATTACTCATATTACATGTGTCCCTTTCAAAAGACATTTTGAATCCTTTTGGAGTGATGTGGAGACTCTACTAATAACCTGAAAACCTCTTCATGTCCACATGTTACTATGTGTCTGTAGACTCACCTTTACTTAGAGTGAGGTTACTTCTCTGTAGACTATGGCAAACAGAAAATATGGTCAGTGAACAACTGCATTGTATATACCTGGCCTGCCATCCACTGAAGTGTAATAAAGTGTTCAATAGATAGAATGTTGGTTGGTGACCTTCTTGATAGCAAACTGATTAGGAGCTGACTAGGAGTTGGGACTTATGTGTGCTGTGACAGTACCCTAGCAAATGTCACCATCCCAGGAAAAGGCACAAGTTCAAAGTTTGGGCTGAATTAAAGCATGCTGCTTTTGAAGGTCAGAAATATTTTGGGTTAAATCATGGTGTGTTGGGGCCATCTCTATTCATGTGTGTCCTCACACAAGTCTACGGTAGGTACACACCACGTTGTTCCCCCCTACACTTTGCTCCTCACTAGCTTATAGTGCCCCCCCCCCCAGAGGATAGGAATCAATGCCATGGCTCTGGGTACTTATGCATGAATCCTATCTTATGAGTCAATAAACTGCCCTTTCTAACAAGGATGGATTTCACTCTTGTCCGATGGTTGCCTCTGCTGGAAAATCTCCTCAGGCTTTGGAACCTTCCCCCATCTCTGTGGAAATTGCAGGTCTCAGGATCCTGAAGGGAGACAATTAGATGCTGTCAGTTAGCAAAGGTTTTGTTCACCCAAGCCCCCAGGATTTGGCAGATTTCTGAGGTGGTGAGTGAGCCAGTGACTTGCCGGGACCCTCATGGACTCCTGTTGCAGCTGCAGCGACTCCCTCACGAGGAGCAGGCTGAAGGAAACTTCCTGAGTATCATAAGCCTCGCTACTCTGACCTCTGCTTCTGCTCCTTAGCTTCTACTCTCTCTTCCTCCCTTTTCCCCTCTCTCCATCCTTCTTTCCTTCTCTTTCTTCCTCTCTCTCCCTTCCTCTCTCTCCCTTCCTCTCTCTCCCCCTCCTTCCCTTCCTTCGTCCCTCCCTCCTTCCTTTCATCTCTCCCCCCTTCTCTTCCTGTCTCCCTCCCTCTTTCCCTCTGAACTTCTTGGCTATTCCCCCCCCACACACTTTCTGAGATTCAAAACTGAATAGGAGGGTATGGGAAGGTTACAGCATTGTCTTTTTTCAGATAAGCACTTCCCAAGCTTCAAAGACATAGTGAGACACTCTAGCTTAATCAAGATTGAAGGGTGGCTGACCTCAACATATTTAAGGAGTACCTACTATATTGAAGGCACAGTTATGGGCCTTGAAGATGCAGCTTTAAGCTGAAGAAAAATGGCACCAGAAGATGGGACATAAAGTGACTAAGCAATAGATTTCAGGGAGCGAGAAGCACTGCAGAGTGCTGAGACAAAAAAATTGATGTGCACAAACGTGCATGAATGTGTATGTGTGTCTAAGTGTGTGCATATATGTGTGTGTGCATACACCAGAGTGTGCGTGAGTGTGAGGGTGGATACATGCATATTTGAGTGTATATGTGTGCATATATATGCATGCATTTATGTGTATATGTATGCATATGCATGTATGATGAGTATATGTGTATCTCATACTTCAGTCACAGTGTTCAGATAAGATCGTTTTCAGGCTTGTGGCTCAAATTCCATGCCAAGGGAAAGGAAAAACAAAGATCCTTACTAACTGCTTTCACATTATTTGCCCACAATGGCCTTTTTATTCTACATCTATGGTCCCTCTACACCCACTTGTGTGATACTCGTCATTTGCATGGTATTTGGAAAGAATCGGTAAGATAGTTTCACTCTGATTTCCTGTTTTCTGAGGTTCTGGGCTCTGTGAACCCTGCTGCTTGTGCAGAGGAAGGTTTGAATGAGGAGAAGGGACCGGGGACTTGAACCTTCTCCTCTGACCCTTACCCATAACTTTCCTTCTCTCTACCCTTCTCTGACCCTGAGCTCAAAGGACAACGATCCAAACCTGGAAAAGATCCTGCTCATTCTCTTCTGCCTGGCTTGATCATCCACCTTGGTCACCTCCTAGCTTCTGTGGGCAACTGAAACTGAGAAGAAAGAAAAGAATGAGATAAAATGTAATGTGATGCTATTAGCTAGTTGAGCTGTTAAAGAGCTATGAAATGAGCTTCTGCTGAACTTTACAATGCTTCATCCTCAGCTGGCAAGCATTAACATATCTTTTCCTAGATGCAGCAATTCCCTATTGGCAAATTTCCATCAGCTTTGGGGGTCGGGATCTCCTGATATTCTCTGATCCCAGAACCTCAGAGGAAGGAATCAGTGAAACTATCTTACTGAGTCTTAACAAATACCATGCAAATGACCAGTATCACAGAGGTGGGTGTGGGTGGACCACAGAATATTTCCATATGATCTTTGACAGTGCACAGACGAGCTCTCTCAATTGTCTGTAATACTTTGAGTTTTGCAAGATGGTCTTCTGAACTGCTAGTGTTGTAAGAGAACATGCCAGCCTTCTTTGGTTCTGGATCTTCATAGCTTTAGCATCAGTGATATTGGTTGTATTTTTCTGGAAGGATTGGTCCTGTGCTCTGTCAAATGTTAATCAGCCTGTTTTCTACATTCTCAATGAAAGAGTATGTCCTTTCCCTTTAGGAGTATTTACCATAGTGTCCTCAAATAATGTCAAATGTTCACTGTGGAATAAAATCACACTAGGTAAGAACCAAGATAAAGCCTATAAATCAAGAAAAATATTTGCTTAAAGACCAACAAATTTTACTTCATTTATACACAGGGGATTACAATAAATTTAAGCCAAACACCCTAATTTCTTTTATTTGTGAATAGAAAAGTCAGGAAACTCATTCTACAAAACAAACTGAATATTCCAATCAGCTGAGCAGAGGTGTGGGCTTTTAGATGGGGAAAGGGGGAGAGAAGCAGGAAGAAAAGACCAAGAAAACTGCTGGCATGGTCCTCAGGCACTCTCCTCACATACCGTGGAGGTGGCATGCTTCTCTTGGGTAAATAATGTCTTCCTGGTTCATTTCTGTGACTCTCTTGTTTTCTGTTGTTGTTTTATTAGAGTTTTTGTTATTGTTGGCGGTTGTTTTGTTTTTTGTTTTTGTTTCAGAAAACACTTGATTATATGCTCTTTCATGATTGAGTAACTCCAACTTGGCTTGGTTAGCTCTTTGGGCCTGCTGCCAGGGTCTGGTCCCTAACAGTGGGTTTCTATTTATTTCACTGAACACCACAAGCTTGGGTATGCATGACTGTGCTCACACTATTGGAGATATGTTTAGGAGTCTCCAGCATGTGAAATCCATTCTTCCAGCTGCCACCAGACCCTCACTAAGACAAATGTGAAATTAATATTCCTATATTGTTAGGAACCTTTAACGTTGCTCAGTGTCACACAACACACTAGATGCTACAACTAACCTAAGGACTCCCTGAGGGATGCTAGGCCTCATCCGGACAATTAAATTTAACTCATTACAGTGCAGCCATGTTCTTATGCACCTCTTTGTTATATACCATGAGAGCATTCTGAATTTTTGTGCCAAGATAATAGTCTGATATAATAGGTGCAGAGATCACAGTAAACAAGAATTCCTTTGAGGTGAGTGACCAAAGGCCAGCACTACCACCTACCACCATCAACATCTCTCTCTCTCTCTCTCTCTCTCTCTCTCTCTCTCTCTCTCTCTCTCTCCCTTTAACAGTACAAAATTTCAGTTTGCAGGACTTGTTAGAATATTAAGATATTTTGGGTTGGGTTGGTTTGGTTTGGTTTGGTTCTTTTTCTTGTCAATTTTATGGGACAGGGTCTCTCTATGTAGCTCTGGCTGCCCTGGAACTCACTATATAGAGTCCAGACTGGAATCAAACTCATAGAAACCCCTGCCTCTGCCTTCTGATTGCTGAGATTAAAGGCATATACCATCATGCCTATCTGGAATATTAACCGTTTTCAGAATCTTGCTTAGGTCCTTAGCCTAAGAATTCCATTCTACTAGATATCATCACTCATTATATTCATTTGTACATACATACATACATACATACATACACACACATATATATGTGTGTGTGAGAAAATGTGTTGTTGTTGGTGGTGTTGTATGTGTGTAATGTGTGTTGTTATGTGTGTGGGATGTGGTATGTTGGTGTGTATATGTATGTGATGTGGTCTGTTGTATGATGTGTGTGTATGTGAGATATGTTGTGGTGGTGGTGTTGGTGGTGTGTCCTTGTTGGTGGTGGTGGTGGTGATGGTGGTTTGTGTGTGCATGTGTGTCTTCTATCAGGAAAAGGTTAATGCATTTTTCATTGACTATGTGGACTAGTTTCCTATTAATGACAAGTTTAAACTTGCTGTGATCAACACTTAGAGGTTAAGTATGGATTAATATATGTAAAAGCCAACATAACAAGGAGTCTTTATTTGGGCTTACTAATATTTCAGACTAGTTAGATTGAATTACACTCCCAAGAATTTGGTTTCTCACATGTTTCCAACTAGGATAGTGTTGGAGGACAACATGGAGGGATGCCCCTCATGATGTGTTGGTTAAATATAAAGCATCTCCAATGGGCTCCCATCCTGAAGGCTTGGTCCCCAGATGGTGAAGCAAACATCAGGAGGTAGCTTGGTGGAGGAGGTCAGTCACAAGGGACTAGCCTTTGAAGTGGGTTTTATCTCTGGTCTCCTTTTGTCTTGCTTTTTAGCAACTAAGAGGTGAACAATATTGCCAGAAACACCTTCTTAAAGCTAACATTTTGTCATATTTCTGTAGGTTTTCATTTATTTAGTTATCTATCACTAGACATTGGTATTGTTCCCCCGTTCTAGATATTGTAAGTAGCATGTGTGTGCTCTGAACCTGGCTTTATAAACCTCTTATCAAGACCCGGCTTTGAGTGTTCTGACATGTGCTTAGAGTGGAGTTGCTGGATTATGAGACAAAAATCTGTTCTCAAGTTTCTGAGGAATTGTCCTGATCAGAGGACTTGCTGCAGAGACTGAACTGGTTACTTTCTTTATTTTTCATTCCCAGCAATGCACAGAAGAAGCAATGCCCCACCTCCCCTGGATCACCACTGGCATTTCTTACATTTCTTGTATTTGTTTGGTTGTTTTGAATCAAATATCCACCCTACTGGCTGGAGGGAGCATTGTGCAGCTTTGATTTCCATCTCTGGTTGATTATGATGTTAACCTGTCTCTGTGCCTTCTGGCCCCTTACTTCCCTCCTTTGGAGGAATGTCTCCATGGGTCTTTCACCATTTTGCAATTGCTTATTCTGCTGAGTTTGGGTGCTCTGAATGTTCTGGGTAGTAATTCCTTGCCAAAAGCATGACTTGATTTTTTTTCTCAGACATGCAGACTATCTTTTTACTCTTTTGGTATTTTTTCCCTTGAAGAACAGAATTTTTCTAATCGTTTGCCTTTATTTTATCTTCTTTATGGCCTAGAGTAACCTTGTGCTTTGAATGGCCCCTCAGGTATATCTTGGACTGGACTTGTAGTGACAAATCCTCTGAGCTTTTGTCTTGAAGTGTTTCAGTGTTTCCTTCACTTCCTAGCTGGCAATTTCCCTCCATATGGGAAGTGAAATTTGTGGGGAACATTTTGAGTCTACCTAGAGATAGTCTCCACCCCTTCGCAATTTATTATGAGAAGCCTGATGAGGGTGCTACAGAGGGCCTGGTTCGGTTGAGCCAGTTCTGTCTCCCAGATTCCAAGGTTCATCTTTGCCTTGGGAGAGTTTGGTTCTGATGAGTTGCAGTGTGGTTCTGTAAGGATCTACTTTTCTTGGAATTAATTGTGCTTCTCTGGGGATTATACATATGGATTTCCTCAGATTTGAAATGTATTCTGCTATTCTTCAGACATCCTCACTACCGCCCTTTCCCTCTCTTCCCATCCTGAATTTTACAGGCTGTGTGTGCTTGTCTGCGTGATGATGTCTTCACAGATGTCTGAAGCTCTGGCCACAGATCTTTGCTTCTTACTTCTCTTCAAATCTGGCTATTTTTCAATATTTCTGGTGCTCCCTACTTCTCTTCTTTAGTCTAGTTCTAAACATCCAGTTCTTTTGCCCCTTCCTCCAGATCATCAGGTTTACAGGCTGTGCCAGCAAGCCTAGCTTCAACACTTTCTGCACCATTTCTCAATCATCTCTATAGCCTCTGGTGAATTTAGTTTTTGTACTTTTCACTTCCAGGTTTCCCTTTTGGTTTGTTTTCTATGTGTTTAAAAAAAAAACTTGCACATAAAATTATAGCCTTAAACCCCGGTTAGTTCCTTGAATATCTCTTAATTCTAAATTAAATATATGTGCATGTGTATGAATATATGCAGTTGAGTGCAGTTGCCTTCAGAAGTCAGAAGATGGTGTCAGATACCCTTGTGAGCTGCCCAATGTTGGGATTTGTATTCAGGTCCTCTCTACATGAGGTGTTCATTCTTAAGCACTGAGCCACCTCTCCAGGTTCCCTTCCTGCACTTCCTGTTTTTAAGGCTTCTGTCTAGCAGTTCTGCCATCAGTTCCTTACTACCGACAGCTCTTGTTGTTTTATTGTCTTTGGATGGTCCACAGGTGTCTTCCTACATTACTGATATTTGTTGAATGCTGGCCATGTGAACAGTGATAGTAGAACTCAGGACTAGCCTTTGAGTTCTCATAGATTTTAGGGAAGCTTCTTTCTTGATCCCATTTTGCTGCTATAAAGTTGTGTAACCTTGGATCACCCAAAGATGCTCATCAATGCAGCCTCTTCCTCCACAAAACAGAGTGTGGTCAAATACTGTCGTTGCCATGTATTACTGGATCCCCACCATCATGCTTTTCCAGCTGTGGCAAACCAGGCTGGAGCTCATTCTGGCCAATGAACTGCAAGCAGCTGTGGCCTGTGGTTCCTGATAAGGCCTTTGGAAACCAGCCTGTGCCCTCTCTGCTCTCATCTGTCTCGACACAGCTATTATGGAGGCAACTTGTTGAGTATATATCAGCCTGAGCTCATGATTCAGTGGTAGAAACTGGTCTCATCACAAGATTAAGAAGTAAAGCTATTGGGAGAAGCTTCTAAAATATAAGGATTGATTGGTTCATGAGTGCATAGCCTAGGCCTTCCTCACAAACATTTAATGTTAGGTATGCTTGTTTTAAGGGACATGTAAAAGTGTGAAAACAGCTATCTGGGACCAGCCATCCAATCAGTGCTTGGGAATCATCTTCATCTGGCTCTTTATGTGTATCCTGCTATTGGGGTAAAATCATCTTCTCATGTTTCATAACCCGAGCCCTCTTTTCTTTCCCATGTGTGGAAAGCTCATTCACCAAAATGTGAATCTATGGGACCTCTAACTGAGAGCAGGCTGGCTCTGCAAAACAGTCTTTATGTGCAGGAAGGATTCTGTGTGGGAGTGGTTGGAAACAGCAGGTGCATCCATATAATAGATGTGTTTGCTGATAAACAGTGGCTGAACACCACCTGCTCAGAAGTCTACCAACTGCATCTCACCAAATGAGCAACTGCTCCAGGTGCTGCTGGAGATGCACAAGTATGCTGTGATAACAAAAACCTTGAGGCCAAACAACAGCTTCTCCCCAGGAAGCAGACCCAGGACGTCTGTGCTCTGGAATCTCTTAGCAATGTAAGTTTTCTATCATAGAAGTGAACTGCACAGAGCACAGGGTGCAGTAAAGGTGAGACCTTCTCAAATGGGAAGACACATTTTTATTCTGGTGCCTATCACCAGCTAACCGTTCAGTTCCAACTCAGCACTAGCTTCTGGGTGATTTTGAGTAAGACACTTAACTTCTCTGAGTCCATACTTCTGTTTCTAAGGTAAGGGTACACTGGAATGCTTTTCTTATAGTTTATTAAAAAGACTGAGTGAGATACTTAGAAAAGCAATGGGTACAATGTTTAATCTATGCAGCAAGAAATCAACAAGGACCTGATGGCCATCACTGCACCATTATCATACATTATCATGAGAACTGCAGAGGTCAGAAATCTATCCGTGGTCTTCTGTGATCAATGGA
This sequence comes from Hylomyscus alleni, assembly GCA_019843855.1. NCBI lineage: Eukaryota > Metazoa > Chordata > Mammalia > Rodentia > Muridae > Hylomyscus > Hylomyscus alleni. Next base: position 9,940 of record JADRCC010561393.1, read on the forward strand.
CTATGTTGACTGCAACTGCACTTCAGAGAAAATGATTCTTCAAATAATTCTCATTTATCTAGACCACATTTAACTCATCAAATTAACTGTTTTAAGCATTGTATCATGCTTTCCCACCAAACCTGTTTCAACATATCCTTGTAGAACTTCCATATAAATACTAGTTGTATAGCTAGGAAATTAGGACTAGGGGTTAAGTCATTTTCTCAAGATGGAATATCTTTCATAACTTTTGTATTTTTAAAATTAATTGTGTGTGTATGTGTTTTTGCACATGTACACTCATGGCATACAAATGCCTCTAGAGAAAAGAGGCCAGATCCCCTGAAGCTGGAATTACAGGTGGTTATAAACCATCTAGTAAAGTTGCTGGGAACTGGACTCTGGTCCTCTGAAAGAATAGCAAATGTTCCTTATCACTGAGCATCCTCTTGGACCTTGGAAGAGGTGACCTGAGCTATTTTGGTCTGCCAGTCTTTGTTTTCTGTGTTCCCACTACAATGTCAGGTGACCTAGGTAGCTACCTTAAGATATGGTATTATTAGCCCCCAACTTTAGTAATTCTAGCCAAAATACCCCCTCTGATTTTCTAAATCAAAATGTTTAATAATATTGGCATTTAGAATTTTTACCCTGCCTTATCTCAGTCAGAGAGCATTCTCTTGTCTTGTCTGACAGGGGTTCAGTTCCCCTCCCCTACTTAAGGAGATGGAAAGCCAGAACAAGCAGAGTCACAAAGGCACTTAGTAGCAAGCAAAGAACAGAGTTCAGGTCCTCAGAGAATAGCCCATGACTCTTCTACCCATATCCATAGCAACGGAGGCCAACTGTAAAATTCTAATCACCACAATTAGAGAAAATGCCATCAAACTCTTGTTTTCAGTACATCTCAGGAAGGACAAAGCCCTCAGCTTGCTCATGTGGCTTAGTTTTCCCCAGCTGTGTTGTCTTCTTTATAGTGAGCAAAATGAAAAAGGAAATATCCAGTTCTAGAAAATAGACCCAAGGGTGTGCCAATAAAGACTTTGCCTAAAAATAGACTCAATTTGGCAAGAGCCACCTGCCATTCCTAATAAAGCAACCGAGGAAGCGTGAATCTGAAGCCCTTGGGAATTGTTCTCTTTCGCTTTTCTTTCTAAATTCCCCTACTTGTAGCCCCATTTTAATCAACACCATCAAGGCATAATTTTCCATAAAATAAAATTTACCCGTTTTAAGCATAGCGTTGGCTAATACAAAGGCCAGAGTAGTCATCATCCCAATAAAGACGAATGCTCCCATCACTTTAGATGGCTTGCGTGTGAATTCTCAAGGCCCAGAAGATGCCATTCTCTTTAAACAAGCTTTGTGGAGCAGTTTGCCTGTTCCAGAACTTGAATTAGATGCAATCCTATGTTCCCCTTTGTGTCTTTCCTGCCTTTCAATTATAACATCTCTGTGGCCAATTTTTAATTCTTTGTGTGACTGAGTCAAGATTCAGAATTTTTTTTTTTTTTTTTTTTTTTT
>JADRCC010561394.1:0-11986 GCA_019843855.1 Hylomyscus alleni
GCTCACAGTTAAGGCTCAAAATTATAAATAAAAATTAAATAAAACAATTTTGAAATGAAAAGGGGGACTGTTGACTGCTCAGCCCTAAGTGGATTTTCTAAGACTTAGATTCTATGACACGAAGAAGGTCCTACATAGTTTGCCTTTGTAAAAAAGAAAAAAAAATCAGAATACAATAAGTATACCCATCCCACATTCCCATGATTTTGAATAACTTATCCAAGAAATGGAGAACAGAAATTCTCTGCTAAATATTTTCTATTCTCTGCTTGATTTTTCCATACAAGGCACTCTCCAGTGCCTTCTCTGTGGATGCCTGCTCACACTCCCTTTCTTATCTAGCCTGAACATTGACTGCCCAGTTCGTGTGGTTCCTTTATGTAAGAATGCATTCTTAGAAGCTACAGCTGTCTCAGGCAGTAGGAGCAGTGGGAAGCATCTGGAAGTTAGTGGCTTGTCTGTGTCTTTGTGGAGTCATTTAAACATATTCATCTTTTCCCTTGCATTTTCTCTTTTATGAGTAGAATATATTGTGTTTTTAATGTTAACTTCTTATTTACCTAGTAAATTAAAAAGACTTCTGATCTAATTTTATGGATTATTTCATACTTAACTATAGTTCCCAATAGAACAGTTTGGACAGTATACAAAATGAAAGAAGGATATTTCTGTTCTTATTTTAATCTAAATGTTGAAAAGTTTTACAAAAAATCTTTATTATTTATTTATTTTTATTTTAGTTTTATTGAAAATAGATTTTATACAATACATCCTGATTACAGTTCCTCTTCCTCATCTCTTCCTAGATCTTTCCAACCTTTCCATTCACCCAAACTGACATCCTTACTAGCGCCCTATCATTAGAAAAGGGTTTCTTAAAAAAGTAAAATAAGATAAAATCAAAACAAACAAATCAGAAAAGGACAAAACATACACATGAACAGAGACTATATCACAAGAAAAACTACAAGAAACACATGTACTCCCAGAGACAAGGTACACACATTCACACAAATAGCCAGAAACCATAATATAAAAGCAAATCATATCTATCTATCTATCTATCTATCTATCTATCTATCTATCTATCTATCTATCTATCTATCTATAAAATTCTGGACAGCATTATGAGACAAAGACCCTCCAAAGAGACTATTGAGTTCATTTTCTGCTGGCCATTTACTGTTGGATAAGGGACCTACTCTTAAAAGTGGTTTGTATCCAGTATAACTCCACAGAAGAAAGCTAATTTTTCCTTTACAATCAATTATCAATTAGAAATGGCTTCTGGATTAGGGGTAAAGTTTGGCGTTTACTTCTCTACTCAGCACTATGACTCCATTAGACTTAGACCTTTGCAAGCTCTGTGTGTGCTGCTAGCTTCTGTGAGTTCGCAGGTGTGTCAGTCCTGCTGTGTCTAGAAGCCTTGTTTGGGTTGTCTTCTATACCCACTAGCTCTTACAGTCTCTCTGACTCCTGTTCTACATATTTTCCTGTGTTCAGAGATTAGGGATTTGATGGAGATATCCTATTTAGAACTAAGTGATCCCTCAGTGGGAGCATTAAGTTGTTGGTCTCTGCATTTGTTCCTATCTACAGCAGAAGGAAGCTTCTCTGATGATGGTTGAACAACACACTAATCTATGAGTTAGAAGGATGTTGTGATGTGATATTGCATTGTTGTGCTCCTTTAGCAGACCAGTAGCATTTGATTTTCCTCTATGTTCATGACCTATCTACCCTCAGGTTCCATGACTATGTAAGCACTATTGGGCTTGGGTTTTATCACATGGAGTTGGCAGTATATCCAATCATATAGTAATTAGATAATCCCACAACTTTGTGCCAGTATTGCTTCAGCATATTTTGTAGACAGGTCACCATTATAGACATGTAGGTTTGTAGCTCAGTTGGGATTCACATTTCTACATTGGTAGCATGAAGATCACTTTCCTGGGGCATGAACACTAGTCAGTAAGTGTGAAAGCTCGATGCAGATAACTTTGTGACTTTTCTGTGTACAGTGAGTTAGTTAGGTGTTGCATTCACCCTTTCCATCAGTTTGTGGAGAGCAACCAATAACCATGGTAATAGTCTCAGTTCTTCTGGGATGTCCATATAGTTCCTTTGGCCAAAAACTCAACTATATTTAACCAATTCCTGGCACTGAACTTTTCATTTCCTGGCAAGGAATGTCTAGTTTGGTTCAATAACAAGTTACTGGTTATTCCATTTATATTTCTTTCATATATGTATATATTTTAAGAAACATCTATTGTATTAGGTTTCATATTAAGTATAACATTTCAAAGGAGCTTCAATTTTAGTTGGCTCCATATCCTTTTGCTTTCCTGTCTCATTCTTTCTATTCCTCATGTGATCTTCCCCTGAATATTTATTAACTATCTTTCCTCTTTTCTGACTTTAAATGTATACAGCTGGCATTTTTTGTAATAATTTTTTTAATTGACTGTTTTATTTATTTACATTTCAAACGCTATCCCCCTTACTAGTTTCCCACTATAAGCCCCCATTCCTTCCCTTCCCCTACTTCTATGAGGGTGCTCCGCCACCTGCCCATCCACTCCTGCCTCAGTGCCCTAGCATTCCCCTACCCTGGGTTATCAAGCCTCCACAGGACCAAGAAACTCCCCCACCTAGTGATGTCAGATAAAACATGATGCTAAAAAAATAGAAAACGGTTGCAAGCTGGTACAACCACTCTGGAAATCAGTTTGGTGGTTCCTCCGGAAATTGGACATAGTACTATCAGAGGACTCAGCTATACCACTCCTGGGCATATTCCTAGAAGATGCTTCAACATGTAATAAGGACACATGTTTCCCTATGTTCATAGCAGCCTTATTTATAATAACCAGAAACTGGAAACAACCCAGATGTCCCTCAACAGAGGAATGGATACAGAAAATGTGGTAGTTACACAGCTATTACAAACAAGGAATTTATGAAATTCTTAGGGAAATAGATAGATCTGGAGAATATCCTGAGTGAGGTAACCCAGTCACAAAAGAACACACATGGTATGCACTCTCTGGTAAGTGGATATTAGCCCAGGAGATAGGAATACACAAAGTGCAATCCACAAACCACAAGAACCTCAAGAAGAAAGACCAAAATGTGGATACTTTGTTCCTTCTAGAAAGGGGAAACAAAATACCCATGGATGGAGTAGCAGAGACAAACTATGGAGAAGAGACTGAAGGAAAGAGAATCCAGAGACTGCTCCACCTGGGAATCCTTTCCACCCATATTCAGTCATCAAACTCTGATATCATTGTGGATGCCAGCAAGTGCTGGCTGACAGGAGCCTGCTATAGCTGTCTCCTGAGAGTCTCTGATAGTATCCGACTAATATAGAAGTAGAGGCTCACAGCCATCTATTGGACTGAGTACAGGGTCCCCAATGAAAGAGCTAGAGAAAGAACCCAGGGAGCTGAATGGGTTTATAGCCCCTTAGGACGAACAACAATATGAACTAACTAGTACCCTCAGAACTCCCAGGGACTCAACCACCAACCAAAGAGTATACATGGTGGGACTAATGGCTCCAGCAGTAATTGTATAGCAGAGGATGGCCTAGTCAGTCATCAATGAAAGGAGAGGCCCTTGGCCCTGTGAAGGTTCTATGCCCCAGTGTAGGGGAATGTCAGGGCCAGGAAGCAGGAGAGGGTGGGTTGGTGAGCAGGGGGAGGGGGAAGGGAACAGATTTATTTTTTATTTTTTATTTTTTCTTGTTTTTCAGATGGGAAACTGGGAAAGGTGATATCATATGATATGTAAATAAAGAAAATATCTAATAAAAAATAAAAATGGTACTCCTTAAGGTCCTGTAAACTCTTAATATGATAATGAATTTTAAGAAATTGAAAACAAAGTACATTTTTTCAGTGGTTTGAAAATTATAACCTAACAGTACACATCAGTAAGTAATGACAAAATTTTGAAAAGAAAAATAATAATGTTCTTGTTACCATTGTAATCTGACTGATATGGCATAGCTGTTACTTGCTGAATGAAACAGTACTTTTAGCTCAACACCAATCACTCAGTTTTTGTCACAGAAAAACCTCAAATTTGAAATGAGAATTTGATATTTTACTTCTCAGTGAGAATAAAATTTTAATCTGAATTCGTTCTCCTAATCTTTAAAAAGTTGGGATTCATGTGAGTTGGTTGGATAGGCCACTACCCAACCATAGCTGCTACCCCCATCATGTTTTGAGAATATGTGATAGCTCTTTCTTTGCTATCACGTGCCAATTACCTACATATTCCTTAGGAATGTAATCTACTGCCCTAGATTCTGCAAACATTTTTCTATACCATTTTGCTGATCTGAAAAATTGTCATTCTATAAAGTGGGTTCTACTCTGTCTGCAGGAACATGATAAATTAATGATAGCATAAGAGTTGTTATGATTTCTTGTCTTCTTCTGAGATGTGATCCATTGTTCATCTTTAGATGATATAGTTCTCAGTACGTATTGTGCTTTGGTACTTTTATACTACTACAGATGAATTCATGACCGAATAATTTATGGTCAAATTCATTTTCTCTGAGTTCAGGAGACTGAAAAGCCCAGGTTCATGTTGCTGGCATCTAGCCAGAATCATCTAGCTGCATCCTTCTGTAATGGAAGATAGAAAGACAAGTGAGTGAGGCAAGCTTACTCTTCCTACAATGAATTTGTCCCACTCTCATGGTTGAATGACCTTAAAAAGTATCAGCCTCAATATTGCTGTGATCATAACTACATTTTAACAGTCTTTTGTAGAAGGCAAGCATTCAAATGATGGCATATTGAAATGTCCCCAGTCACCTCTCAATGGCTAAGGCAGAAGTTCCATTATCCAGATAAGTATCTTTTTGTTGATGTTGTTGTTATACACACCATGATGTCTATCAGTTAGCCATTTATACCAGTTTATACTACTTCTTGTGATCAGAGGACATTTTATAATTTCATGATATTATTTAGGATTTAACATAATGCTTTGTATATGATGCATAGAGAATATTTGTATACAAGCTATATCATAAAACATTAGTTGATATATATTTTTTGGTTAAAAAATATCTTTGCTATGCTAAATATATACGATGTTTTTCCTGATGCTAAGCATCTTTTGCTTACTTCACGTTCTAACTGTGACAGAAAATAATGAAGTTTATAGTTGTACTTGATACAGAGATATTAATATTATTGTAGCTAAAATCTAAATGTTTATATGTTTTTATATACTGCTTGCTCTATGTAATTATACTAGGTAGCTAAAAGTCTATATGCTATAGCACAATGTATTGCATTCTTAAAAGCCTTAACTCTAATACTGTTGTATTCCTTTAATTACTCTTTTTTTTTTCTTAAAAAAAATCTTATAAATTACATTAGCCTCCAGCAATGATGACATTATGGGGCATTTTTGATGACAATGTTTTACGTAATCATTTGAAATTTATTAAGAATCTAAAATAGGGTCATAAAAATGCTATTTAATTAAAATTTTAACTCCCTAAATTCTGTCTTTTTTCAAGTTCAATGACTCTATCCATGCTGTGGTTTTTCTTATATGAAAAACTATAGAAATTATGCCTACAATAGTCATTTGTGAAAATTTAAAGAATGTGGAAAGTAAACAAAAAAACAAATAAGCCAATTAATGTTTATTGTTGTCTTCTAGATGTGTATATATACATATTATCAGAATAATTCAGGGTTGGGGATTTAGCTCAGTGGTAGAGTGCTTACCTAATAAGCACAAGGCCCTGGGTTCTGTCCTCAGCTCTGAATAAAAAAAAAGGAAAAGGATAAAATAACAGAATGATTCATACACATACCTTTTCACTTACCAATGTGAAGTGAACATTATTTTGTCAGACTGTGTTACAAACATTGCTTTTGGTAACTACCATTCATGAAATCCAAATGCAATAGTTTATAAGACTGACATGTAGGAAATTTACTTTGTGAGTTCCTGGGGTTTGACAACTTCAGTTCTTTCCAAATATTTACTGTTCTGAGAAAAGGTTAAAGAGAATTCATGTGTCTCATTCTATGCACTCAGAGAAGCACACAGTCTATTCTATTAGTTCTGGTATTCTATATTGCTTGGATACTTTTTGTTCATGTGCTTATTAAACCCAACTTCCTCTCCCTGAATGCACCATTATAGTTTCCCTTCACATTACCACCAGAGTTATCTTTCTATCAAACTTATTTATTAATATAATCACCAGTTCAATGTTTTTATATTTAAATTATTATTTAAACAGAAATAATATATAAATACTGTGCATTTAAATATTATTATATATTATATAAATAATATATGTCTATTTTGTATTCTTAATAAATTTCAAATGATTGACAAATACATATGTGTGTATGTGTAACTAAATAATTATTTGAATATTATTTAAAAACAAAATAAAGTTAAATAACTTTTCTCTTTCTTTTCTTTCCATGAACCCTTCCATGTGTCTGTACTACTCCTTCGCAAATTCATGGCCTCTTTTTTATTATAAATTATTATTATTGCATATGTGTATAAGTGCATAAATATATAAATACAACCTGGTTAGTCTGTTTAATGTTATTTGTACGTATATCAGTTCAGGTAGCCAATTAGTGGGAGCATCCTTTGGTTGCATTTATTTCTTTCTCTGATAGTGAGCATTGTGAAATTTTTTTTCCTTCCCTGTTAGCATATCCATTGGTGTGATTGTTTTTGGGTTCTTCCTTAGGCAGTTCTATTATGGAGATATCATTTGTATAACTAACATATTATGTCTAGGAAATGATCTCCCAACATAATCCTACTTTGGTCTGTTACAACTTTTCTAATCCTTTTTCTTTGCTATTCTTTGACCTTTAAATATAGGAGTTGAGTTGCAGATACACCCATTGCTGCTGGACATTCAATTTTGGTACTCTGGAATATCAGGAAGTGCTAATAACCACTGAGAAATCTCCCCAGCCCTGAGTTTAATGATTTTCAGTCATTTTGTTGTCAACTTGTTTGTATAAAATACTCGAAGCTTCATTCTTCATTTTACATTCAGCCTTCTCCCTCTTATACCGAATTTGTTTGAACCTGCAAGTTTAGCTCTTCCTCAGATTCTCACAGAAAATTCTGGAGATTTTATGCTTGAAAAAAATCCATTCCTCACTAAATGCTTTTAAAATTCAAATCTTCCAATGGTAAAGAATATAGACAACTTCATGACAATGCAGAATTTAAGTCTCATTTAGCCATAAACTTAAACTATTTGATTTGAAGTAGGCATAGTTTGGCTGATATGAGCATCTCATAAAATATGTGGGTGAGAGTAGTTTTGATAAGAAAGTACTACCAGTGAGAAATGTCTCATATTATCTTTCACATAGAGAAACTGAAACTAAGACCCAGATCACTAAACTCACTTTTCATACTGCTTAGCTATGCAGTCTCTTTCCATGGAAAGCAGTAAATATTGATTATAGGTTAAAGACAATTAAAATAATGGACCTGTTGCTGGCAGCCATACCAGATAGTTCTTGGCACTAATAACATTTACCACATAAGCAATGACTGTCAAATTTAATGAGCAAACACATTTTCCAGGAAAAGGCATTTAATATTCATTTTGCCAAGCACTGGCAATATTCAAACTGTGGGTTAACACTTTTTAAAAGTAAAGACACAATGTGGAAAATGTTGATTTTAAAATAAGAGAAGAAAAGGCTTTGGAGATATCATTTGAATTTATAAGTTTTTCACTGACTGATAAAAATGAGCCCCCTCTGGCTCTTCAAAAACAGTTGTGTTGTAAATTTCCTTAAAAACTCCATGAATGAGGATCTCATGGGCCCTAAAGGGTGAACTTGCTACTGTTGTTCATATAAATTTTCATGGTGCACATCTGCCTCCTAAATATATATGTTTATCACCCATATGCAAATGCTGCTTTTGGCCTTAATCAGAGAATTCTTCCTTTACAAAGAATGGTGGTAAATACAGAGACCCAAAGGTGCTCATGATACTGAAACCAACTAATGATTGAGCACTAAATCCTACACAAGGCATTTATACTACTGTCTTTAAGTTTCAGTGAGCAGTGTTCAAGAGAAGACAGAAAGTATATTGGAGTTAGAAGATATTATGAAGGCCTGTGAAATACAATCTTGTAGGTATGGCACAAACAGCATTGTCATCAGCTGATGGTAGTTGTGTGTGTCTACCTAAAGTGAACCTCCATGTGGTTGGGCTTCCAACAGTTAGTAATGCATAGGGAAGAACTTATAGGAGTATACCCCTCTATGCTGGTGATACACCCTAGAAAACCATTTATGCATGGATAAAATTGTCAAAGAACTAACTTAATAAAAGTAGTGTGTGGTTTAACTTGTGGCTCATTCCATGAGATGGAGCCTATGCCTGACAATGCCTAGATGGCCAGAAACCAGAGACTGGTTAGTTCAGACCAAAGACGACTGGCAAAAAGCAGTAACTCATGTGGAGTTTTTCACCAGAGAAGACTGCTTAGGCATGGGTTTAGGCCAATAGAAAGTCTTTATTAGTCTGAGGGTGACTATATTGGTATGCCATCTTAGCCCTGAGCCTTTCCTTCCCTTGGTGAGCTTTTAAGCACAACAACCATGTTTTGGATTGACATACATCAGTTAACCATAGCAAGAATAACAAAAATAAAAACCAAAAAGCACGGATAGTAGATTTAGAAACTTTTTCATAACTATGGACTTTGATGAATTAGGTCTTTGTTTTCTTTTTGGCAGGTGGTGTTGTCCACCTGCTGAATTGTACAGCCTGAATGGCCCTTCCACATGCAGTCAATTGTCTTAAAGTCTCGGGCCCTGTTATAGTCCTCACTGATCTTAGTAAGTGAGGAAAATTATGGAATTCTGTTTTAGTTTAAAATGTAGGATTCTTTTGTTAATCCAATTGGAATGATTAATGAAGACTAGTTTCAGTTTAGTAGAGGAGTTAGCTAGGGAGGCTAAGAGAACAGAGACTGAAACCAATTATTTCCTCAACCATGGTAAGACTTTCTCTAATTACTAATGAACAATTGGCATTGGGGCAACAGGGCTCCTCTAAAGCCATGCATCGGTTCCACGTGAGAGGTAAGCCTAAACTTCTCTCTCCATTTAGTAGACTCATTTCTGCAAGAGAGACTAGCAGTTGCTGAAATACCTCTGGGTCATCATCAACCTGCCTGCTTAGACTGGGAAGCATCAGAAGTGGCATGTTTTGCTAAAATATTGGTGCATGCCCACTGAGAAGTCCTAGGGGCTCTGCTGTAATATTGTTGTTCCTCTGATTAACCCATAAGGCAAAGTAAGAGGTTTCAGAATAAAGGGAAGTTCCTAGGTTAATTGTTCTAGATGCTAAACCAGTTTCAGTCACTCATAAGTCCTATCTATAAAGCCTAGCAAGTACTTTTATTCTTCCCAACCTGGTCAGATATTGGTGAAGTCAGTTTTTCTAGAGTTCACTGGGGTGTTGGGCTTTCATTCTGACCCCTTCCTGGGTAAATATTCTATGTTTTGGATTTATTTTAGCACAAACCAAGCATCTGGCTGAAATATCTTACATAAGACTTTTCAGTCTAGGTATAACATACCTTGGTCTGTGCAACTTGGGAAGTGTTGTGGACCAGAGTAGCCTGGTGATGAGTAGTCTGGGGAAGGCTCGGAAGAGTGATTTGTCATTTGTTGTCCTCCACTAACCTGTGGGCTATGTCATCAAAATATTAGATTATCAATAAGCTCCACTGGTCTTTGGGCCATTTGTCAGACAGCCAGGTTAGTGGCTGGCAGTTGAGAATAGCAATTCGTAGGAAAAGCCAAGTAGTCTCTAAGAAGGCCAAGTTTTTTTGTTTTGTTTTGCTTTGTTTTGTTTAACTGTTCTTTTTTCCCCAGTGATGAGAAGCCCTCCTCTATAGATTATACCATGCCATGACCAGTAGTAAAAGCATACTGTCTAGATGTATATATGGTGGTTGACATTTCTTTTCCCTATCTGAGAGCCTTGGTCAGATCAATCAGTTCTGCTCTCTGGGCTGAGGTACCTGGCCTGGGCCCAAATCATTTCCCTTAAAGTAACTACTCCAGCTCCAGGATAACTGATTTCATCTTTCATCTCATGACAGCCATGTATGCGCATCTGCATATTCATCAGGCAGGAGGATAGCCAAATTTGGGTTTCTTAAATCAGTCTCAAGTGTGGGCCAGGAATTCTGTCAAACATTCTATAGACAGCCAGTGCTCTGATGATCTTTGGAGGAGGGTCTCAACCACAACGTGGAGCGCTGTGAATATAAGATCTTGTCCTAGAGTTAGTTTGTCTTTCACTAAACTATCTGTAGCCTCTATAGATCTTAGACAGGAGGGTCATTCAGTGGCTACAGGGTCCAATTATTTGGGTGTGTATGTCACAGGGAATTTCCATGGCCCAAAGTGGGTTAAAATCCCCTTTCTAATCCATTTTCCTCAGAAATCTGTGACGCACTGACAGAAAAATCTATGTTTAATGTCCTTAAACCATGGGACAACCTGGTCCAGGTATGTTGCCCACTGTAAGTTCCCTTGGGTTGGTCTGTTTAAGAGAAGAGAATGGTTGGCTCATCTCTGTCAATTGAAAGAACACATATTTCAGGTGCACAACTATTTCTCCTGAAAAATCAGACTCATGAAAATCAGATATCCCAGGTTTCTTCACAGTAGAGAGAACTATGTATATTCCAGGACGACTGACAGCATCAAGATGCCAGTCTCTTCAAGCCAGGCAATTTGGTCTGCAGTTTTACCTTTTGTTTCAAGGGTCATTGGGACTGTTTAAACTGAATGGAGGTAGCTGAACTGGTAAGTTGAACATTTATAGCAATTTAGTATTGGTCCAGTCCTGGGGGATTCCTTTCTGCCCATATTTCTGAGAATCTTCGTTGTTAAACTGAGAGACGGCCCAACTGTATGTTTTGATTGTAGGCATAAATTTTAGCTATGGAATATTCTTGACAGAGGGCAAGATATCAGAATTTTTCTAAGTATCTGTAAATGTGACTCACATAACCAGAGAAGGTGATGGTGGCTTTCAGTTTATGTGAAAAGTTTTATCCCAATCAGTTCTCTCTTGTTAAACATCATTTGAACAACCTCCAGCAACTAGGATCTGCTAATAGCTTTAATTTTTTAAAACTTTAAAATTTGTTTCTAATATCTGGAGCAAAATCTTTCTAGTAGCTGTCTTTAACCATTCCAAAATGTACCTAGTGAAAATGGCTTAACATCTTGGTCAGTAGAGAACAGAAGTGAAAACCTGTTCAGTCCAGGCTGTGTTGCCTGGCAGCAATCCACCGGCCTGGCCCATTGACAGGGTTTTTTTCACTTTTTTCAAAGGAGTGGTGGTTTTAGACATCACTGGTTGAAAATGAGACATAAATTATGAAAGAAAATGGAATGGAACTTTTTCTTTTCCTTTAGAGCTCAGTCCTAGGGAAATTTTCCTTCCCTGGAGGAGCAGGTACAGAGCATAGAGAGTGCTCACGTGGAGAAATGATTTTCTCCTCCTGTGTGCTTTCCTCTTAGATTGCAGGGCCCTTGGAGGCCAGGCTCCTCCCTACCTCCACACAGGGAACAATCTAGACTGTGCTTAGCATTCAGGTAAGAAAGCAAGCAAGTTCTCCTGCTCCTGAGTGGGACAGTAGAAATTTTGTTTTATTTTGTTTCTGTTTGCTTTTGTTTTGGTGTGGATGTTTCTCTGGGTGATTTAGTAGAGATAAAATGATTTGGTTTCCCAACAGGAGGCAGGAAGCATAGGTCTTAAACCTGGGGAGAGGGGAGGGTCTCACACCAGAAAAGCCACTGGTCAATACAGACAAACAATACTGATGGAAACACATAAACAGACAGACGGATGGGGAGAGGGAGAGAGAAAGAGAGAGAGAGAGAGGGAGGAAGAGAGA